>VSMD01050630.1:0-61563 GCA_008750895.1 Mirza zaza
GTTTCCCCATGATTTCTGCTTTATTTATATTTTCAGGCCTCTCAACTGTGCCCCAAAATGCATATGATGCATAAGGCTAGGATGGAAGAAGGCAGTTAAGAGACAATTTAAAAATAATTGTTGGTTTTGTTTTTAAATAGATATGTACTTCTTACAGAATATGGAAATAAATTCCAGGTGATTCAGGAATACATGTTAAACACAGTAAACATGCAGGGGGCAGCATGAACCTTAGGAAAAGAGGAAAAGGACAAAAATGAGGGGGCCAATAGAACCTAACCCACAATGGTAGGAATTTGTGGCTAGGGACTTTTCCCAGCCAGGAGTATGCACAGAACCTAGGAACTCAAGTCCAAAGGTGACCTTTTCTCCATTAACATAACTTAGTATAGTAAAAATCACACCCACTCATGCCATGACAGTTTATAAATGTCATGGCAACCCCTGGAAGTTCCCCTATAAGGATAAAATTGGGGAGGGCCCTTAGCTCTAAGAACTCTCCATCCTTTTCCCAGGAAAATAATAAATATTCCACCCACCATTTAGCATATAGACATAAAACAGAAGTGTGGTAAAATACCAGGGTCTTCTCCACTCACCCAGATAGACCTGTTTCTCCTCAGGAAATGTACTTTCACTTTCTATTTCTGTACTGAAAAGCCTGCAACAAAACCTGCTTGTTTGGAAGTGCTAAGTGTCTGTCATCACTCCATCACACTGGGCCAGCTTTCGATTTTTCCAAGAAAGGAGCCAAAAAACCAGGACAACTCCCTTCAGAAATCAACTCTGACAAACTTATGCATCAATGCTTTCAACATTAAGACCAAAGGTTCACTCTTGATTGTAGTTAATGACTTTAATCTGTGGTATTCACAATTTAAGTGCTAAATCGTGAAAAGAAAAAAATAATACTTTTGGAATAGTTTAAGAGTTAAAATTTTGAATGGTTTTCCTAGAAGTCTTCAGTTATAAGATATTTGAAGGAAGATGTTATGGACTGACTTGTGTCCCCTCCTCCAAACTCATATGGTGAAGTCCAAACTCTCATTATCTCAGAACATGACTGTACTTGCAGATAGGTTTTTACATAGGTAATTAAATTAAAATTAAGTCATTAGGGTGTGTTCTAATTCACTATGACTGGTGTGCTTATAAAAATGGGAAATTTAGACACAGATGGGTACAGAGAAAAGATGATGTGAAGTCATGGGAAGAAGACAGCCATCTACAAACCAAGGAGAGAGGTCTGCTCCAGATCTTTTCCTCACAGCCCCCAGAAGGAATCAGCCCTGCTGACACCATGGGCCCATACTTGTAACCTGTGTGACTGTGAGAAAATAAACTTCCGATGTGTAAGCTACTCAGTCTGTGGACTCTGTTATAACAACCCTAGCAAAACCAATAGAGATGTTGGTACTAGGAAGTGGGGTACTTCTATAACATCTAAAAATTTATAAGTAGTTTGGAATTGGGTTATCAGTAAAGGCTGGAAGAGTTTTAAAGTATATGTTATAAAAAAACTTAGTGTGAACTAAAAATAAAATACTAATCCCTCCCTCCCCTGCCACCACCTCTAACTGAATGGACACTGTCTCTGACAAGGGAACTCCAGGAAAAACCTTAAAACTTAGTTTCTAGCCATGACAGAAGGGGGCTTGTAAGGCACAATTACACATGTGTATTTCCTTTCTATAAATATTCATGACTCCTACTACAGCTTGTCAAATATGTGTATTTAGCCACCCTGCTTAGTATAAACTCCTGTTCCCTTTTATCTTTCCCTTGTGGCCTGTGGCTGGAGCAGTGTTTTCCAGCTTGCCAGGATAGCTACTGGGAACCCTTCATGGGAAATAAAGATCTCCTTTAGTTAACACGAGATTGCTCTGGAAAGATTGCTGGTAGAAATGTGGATGTTAAAGTCACTTTTGATAAGGAATCAGAGAAAAAAGGAGAGCTGTAGAGAAAGCTTCTATCATCTTAGAGAATACATATGTGTACAGAATATTGGTAGACATAGTAATGTTAAAAATGCTTTTGGTGACATCTCAGATGGAAATGTGAAACATGTTATTGAAAACTGGAGGAAAGATGGCCTTTGCTATAAAGTGCTGCAAAATTTAGTCCAGTGGTGTGTTAGTGTTTTGAGGAAAATAGAACTTTTATAAATTTGAATGTTTAGCTTAGAATTATTTCTATAAAATGTTTCTATACTTTCTATAAAATTTCTATAATTTCTATAAAATTATTTCTATAAAAAGTGTCAATGATACAGTCTGGTTTCTCCTTGCTGCTTATAGTAAAATGTGAGAGGAGAGAGATAAATTGAAGAAAGAGTTACTAAACAAAAAGGAATCGGAACTTAAAGGTATGAAAAATCCTCAGCCTATTCACATGGCAAAAAGTGAAAAAGACTATTCTGGAGAGAACATTAAGGCTGTGTCTGAATAACCATTTGCTAAAGAGATGTGTGATTCATTAGATCCATTCAATCATCTCAGCAGAATCCAGAATGAAGTTACAATTATCCATGAAAGATCTGGGAAGCATCCTCTTCTCTTGCCCTCATGACTTGGGCCCTATGAGTTGCATGGGAGGCCAGAAAGGTTTGTGAGAGTTGCATATAAGCTGAAACATCGTCAGCCTGTACTGAAGAAAACAGAGATGGGACAAAATGAATGACAATTGTTGGACTTGTGAAATGCTACAGGAGGCAGTAGAGTTAAATGGCTGTGAAGGTGCATTATCCTCCACTAACAGGAAAGAATGATATTGAAGGCAGTTCAGAGGTTAGGAGATCTTCCACTACCACAAAGGCCCAGGGACAAGGCTGCTCCCTCCTTGCTTCTAAATGGCAAGGCCTACTCTAAAGTTTTAAGTGGGCCAGGCCATGAGTACCCTGGGCCAAGGGGTGGGGCTGCCACCATAGTGGGCCCAAAAGACAGGACTGTTACCCCAGTGGGCTCAGAGGACACAGTATTGAGCCAAGAGGATCATTCTTGAGCATTAAAATCTAATGGAATCTTTCCTGCTGGGCTTTGGACTTGCTTGCGACCTAAATCTCTTTCTGATTTCTCCCTTTTGAAATGGGAATGTCTATCCTATGCCTGTACCACTATTGCATTTTGAAAGTAGATAACATATCTGGTTTCACAGGTCTGAAGCCGGAGACTAATTTTGCCTCAAGGTGAATCATATCTGAAGTCTCACCGATACCTGATTTAGATGATATTTGGATGAAATTTTGGACTTAGAGTTGATGCCGGAATGAGTTAAGACTTTGAGGACTATTGGGATGGGATGGTAATGTATTCTGCATGTGAGAAAGGCTTGATTTTTTTTGGGGGGAGGCAGAGAGTAGAGTGTTCTGGGCTAAATTATGTCCCCCTCCAAAACTCATAAATTGCAGTCCTAATCCCTAGTACTTCAGAATGTGACTGCATTTGGTGATTATTTTACAGAGGTAATTACATTAAAATGAGCCCATTAGGGTGAGTTCTTTTTTTTTTGAGACAGAGTCTCACTTTATTGCCCAGGCTAGAGTGAGTGCCATGGCGTCAGCCTAGCTCACAGCAACCTCAAACTCCTGGGCTCAAGCGATCCTGCTGCCTCAGCCTCCCAAGTAGCTGGGACTACAGGCATGCGCCACTATGCCCGGCTAATTTTTTCTATATATATATATATTAGTTGGCCAATTAATTTCTTTCTATTTATAGTAGAGATGGGGTCTCACTCTTGCTCAGGCTGGTCTCGAACTCCTGAGCTCAAACGATCCGCCCACCTTGGCCCATTAGGGTGAGTTCTAATCTAACATAACTAGTGCCCTAATTAGAAGAGTAAATTTGAACATACAGACATGTACAGAGGGAAGCCCATTTGAAGATACAGGGAGAAGACAGTCATCTGTCAGCCAAAGAGAGGGCCCTCAGAAGGAACCTACCATGTTAACACCTTGATTTTTGACCTATAACCTCCAGGAATGTGAGAAAATAAATTTCTGTTTTTTTAAGCCACTAGTCTGTGGTATTTCATTATGGCAGCCCTAGCAAACTAATATAGAAGGCAACTGACTATAAAATTTCTTAAAATCTTTCCTACTGCTCAGTAGAAAATAAATAAAAAAAATTGACATTTATAGGTACCATAGTTTTTAATGATTCTTCTGTATAATAAATCTAATAATTTACAGTCATATTTATTAACTATTTTATTTATAAAGGAAGTGGTAAATATATGGGTGTAAATATATACATATATGCACAAATTCTTATGATTTTAAACTTCTTCAGGGAAAAGACTGTTTTTTGTACTTATACATGATATAACATATTATGTAATGCCTCCACAGTAGATACTAAGCTTGTGTAAAAATACTAATTAAATCTATATTATTTAATTTACATTAAATGATTAACTCTATTTGACAAAAACATGTCAGCTTAACAAGTCCAAGATAAACAAAAGCAACTTCTAAGGTGCCTTTTTATTTATATTTTTATTCTTAATCATGAAACTAAATATAGGTAAAAGGAAATAAGCTAATATAGATGCCTTTTATATATTTCTGAAAAGTTATGTTTCCCAGTTGTGTTTAGCTGCATTATTAAATGATTATAATTATATAATTCTCAGAATTTTCTCCTTATGAAAAGAAATAATGTTTCCATCAATGCAGTTTGTATATAAAATAATTCATTACCTTTATCAATTGAATTCTAATTAGCTTTCCTTAACCTAGAAATATCATTCTTTATTACTACAAAAAGATCTTCATTTACCAGTCAAAAAGCATTTAAATATTTAGGAAGCATTTTCAAGAAAGTAACAATTCAAACAGTTTCATACTTCATCTTAATAAGAACACTAATTTAATGATTGAAAATTGAGTTGGTTCTATAATGAAATCTCATGAGTAATTTATTATGTGATAAAGTAATACCCCAAAGACAACCAATTCTTAGAAATTTAAGAGAGAACTATTGACAAGAAAAGAATCAATGTAATAGATTATCTATAAATTCAGTATTCTTAAGCAGAAATAATTGTTTAGTGGTTAATTTTGTAAATTTATCAAAGCATTGTCTTTTAAAAATATATACATTTTATAAAGAAAAGCAACAGGCTTTTAGTAAATGGATGTTTCTATTTGGTGAAAAGAGCCATGAAATGGACATTGTAATCAATTCTCTACAATGATTTGCACACAGGTACAGACACAAACTCACTTTCTCCTGAGGATTAGGAAACTGATGACTCACTTTTCTTTAACTTGTAATTGTTTTGAAGGAACTTAACATCCTATTGATGGTTAGTTTAATACATCATCCATGTTTTTATTCATATTATATTTAACACAAATAACAATTATACATATAAATAATGCTTATATGATATTTAACAATATATAATGATATATAATTAATTTAATGTATTTATAAATATATATACATATTGATTTAATTCTATAACAAACATATGTTTGTTGCATATCTATTACAAACATAGATGCAAAAAGGCATTGCCCCAACTCATTTAGAGGTAACAGTTTCATGCAGATATCAGAAATATAAGTAAATAAATAAACTAAAATTGATAAGTTCTATCATAACAGTGTGTAAAAGCTACAGAAAGGGAGAAGAGAAAGTTAACTTTTTTTGGCAAATTGTCAAACCAGAACATTATATTGTATTTAGTGATGTGGTCTAGTAACTCTTCTTCAAATTTAATTTTTAAATTTTTAATTATTTTGAATTATTTTGGATACATAATAGTTGTACTTATGGGATACACGTGATATTTTGATATAAGCTTACAACATGTAATGATCAAATCTATTCACATTTTTAAATTAAAAATATTTTTAAATTGACAGATAAAATTGTATGTATTTATAGTGTACAAGATGATATCTTGAAATATATGTACATTGTGGAATGGTTATTAAATCCAAATATGAGCTTAATATAATTCTAGGGAAATGGTTTAATACAATTATTATTGTTACAAAAAGATTTTCTCTTGTGTATCCACTGGAACGTCTTATGTATTCTGTCATAGCTACTTGGTTGCAATATTCACAATTCCTTGCTAGAAGAATATCTAATTTGTTTGCAGATAATTTATCAGAGTTGGACTGGTTTACCTCTTTCGCACATTGCTTTGGCAGATCAAAAAGTGTCCTGGCCTGATCTCTGTTTGGCTTGGGTTGCTGATGGATATGTTGGAGACGCTGAATTAGAGGTAGCCAGAGCCTGTGAATCTTGGGGTTGGAAAAGTTCCAAGTAGATTTTGGCACTGATTTCCTCTTATTCAAGGGTGTTAGTTTTGGAAAACCAGAGAGTTGAGATTCAGAAACACAAGAAGTGAAATATATAACAAAGGAAGCTTATGCCTTTCAGCTTAGGAGAAAATACAAGAATTTAAGTTGAATTTCTACCACTGGCCCCCTCCAGAGGTTCTTTGAAATATATTTTTAACTGCTTTCTGCATATTTGAAATAGGGGAACTACCTTAAGTCATAAAAGAAACATTGATAAAGTTAGAAAAAAGTAGCTATACAAGGGATGCCAATTTCCTATATGCTTATAAATTAATTTTCTATATAGAACTCAAAACTTTAAATTTCTTTTAAAATTATCTCATTAACTCTTTCTTTTTTATTACCTTCTGTCTAGAGGGAAGGAGATAAGTACAGGCTGTGTATCCAGATGAACTGTGATTCAAATCTTACATCTCTAGCTTACTAATTGTATGCCCTGCATAAAGCTATTTTTTTCCTCAAAACAACTTGCTATCATATACAAATGGGAATAATAACCATCCTCATGAGAAAGTTGAAAGATAATTTGTATTTGTAGAGCATCAAGATCAATTCCAGAGGTCCTAATTTTGAAGAGTGTTTGTAGTGTTTAATCTTCATTTGGGTGTAAGGGAGGGGAGAGAGAGAGAGAGAGACTGAAACAGAAAAGAGAGAGAGAGAGAGAGAGAAAGAGAGAGAGAGAGAAAAAAATTAAGCTGTGTAAAGAAAGAAAATATGTATATTTTAAGAAAAAAATTTACATGCATTTTACAAACGACACCTGAAACACAGGTACACTCTTTCATGATAACTGTTTCCTTTCTGAAATTTAATTGAAAAATGAAAGTTAGTAGGAGAGAGACTTGTAAGAATTTAATATAAAAGCTAGTTCTATTCTAGTACTAAATTTATTGGCATCGAAACAAAGCCAAATATCTATGCATAGATAATTTACCAGAGTAGACTTGGCAACCTAAAAACTATCTCCAGAGTTAATTTAACAAACATGAGGAAAGAGACACCTACTGTATTCAAAATGAGCAAAGATGGCCTAGTCACCAACATCCTCACCAATGTTAAGTGTGTTAGGGATAATGTGATTTGACTCATCCCTATTTTGAAATTGCACATTTACCAATGATGAGAATAAATCTCTAGGAGGCAGCTTTTTTACTAAAATATAACATTTATTTTTATGTTTTCAAAACCTTATAAATTCCCCTGCATTGTATGCAACTAGTTGTAGTATTTACAGAGACCTACATTAATATTGTTTCCCTGTCAAGAAATTCTAAATTGCCTTTAGTATAATGCAAAGACAAATATTTAAAAGTTTAAATAACAAGCTCAAGATTAAACAAAACAAAACTTCTGCAAAAAGACAAAATAAAACAAGCAAACAAAACCTTCACTAAAAGAATAGGATGGGAGTCGTCTTATTGTGTCTGATATCTTAATTTATGTATACATATAATTTTATATTTATAAAACATTTACATATAATTATATGTGTGTGTATAAAATTTCACTGGAAAAACTGCTACTTTCTGGAGGGGAAAGCAAATAATATATAAATTACCAGTGGACACACAGCTAGTAAGCAGCTTAGCTGTCAGGGATTACAATGTAGTTATATTTAATTCTAAAATCAGGAATCTTTTCCCTACATCATTCTGTACTCTATTACTCCATGTAAAAGACAAATTATAAAATGGCAAAAGGTAGAGTGAAAAAGCACATACAATTATTGAGGTATGCTCCAGGATTTCTTTGGCAATTTTGTGAAAACTAATATTCATTATCTGTCAATATAGATCATCAAAATTAAAAAATATACTTTTGATAAAGAGTAAGGTCTAGTTTTGATTATGTGCCCAAATTAATGAAATAGTTTTCTTACAAAACCAAATAAAAACACAATTACCAATTCCCCATTTTTAAAATTATACACCATATTAATATATTATATCCACAATACTTTCAAAAGAAGGTTTATAAAACATCAATTAATCCTTTTGTTGTCTAAGACTTCAATCTTAACACATTGACTGCCACACTAGAAAAATGTTTTTTCTTTGGGGTCATGGTGTTTTATTATGAAAATAGAATAAAAACTATGGAAACAAAACAATCTTTTCTAATTTAATGAAAAATTTGTTATTTGATATTGTTTTCTGTACATGAGTCATATGCAACTTGAAAAATAGTTCTCATTACTCCCAAGGTGAAGAGACATGTGAGTTACATATGCTTCGTGAGGCCCCGGGCTCAAAACTAGTGTGAGTTAAATACAATTCACTTGGTAGTTAATGTGTTAACTTTAGAATTGAATCTAGGCTGTATTAATTCTAATTATAATTCTCTAATTCAAAAGTCATGACTCTTGGATCTTGGGTCAACATTAGAAAATTCAAAATGTGGAGTATTGATATGAAAACTTAGAACCTTAGAATAAGAAAAACATGATAATATAAAATCATCTGTTTAAAAACTATATATGTTTTTAAAACCACATCTCTTTAGCTACCTTATGGTATTATGGCAAGGATGTAGGAGAATTGTGAAGTGCTACAGGAAATTAAGCTAGTTCTGCTAAATGATATATGAGTTATTCATTGACAAACATTTTTAGAGCACTTATTTTACTTATTCTGAAAAAGGCATTTTCTAGGCACTGATGATATAGTGGCAAAAAAATTACATAAAAATAAAAAAAAAACAACATCCCTGTGCTCATGGAAATTCCACTCTAATGAGGCCATCTTAGATGATAATGTTCTCAATATTCAGCATTTTCCACCATAAATCTTGTTATCTCTTTCTTCCTATAGATAATAAATATAGAGTTGCGCATAAAGTATTTTAAAATTAGTTTTCAAAGCTTAACAAATTCATCATATAGTTATACATGTAGTTGTGGATGCTTTAACATAAACTTGTTTATGTTTGCATAGAATCATTTGCTTGCTATCCTATCACACTTAAAGTTTTTATGCAAAAATTAAAACAGAATTTTTTTTCTATTTGTCTTACTTAACTTTCATAACAAAAAACTACATTTTTAATTAAAGTTTAATGGCAGATGCCTTTGAAGTTAGGATTTATTTAGAATAAGATTAATAAAAATGCCATGTCTCAAATATATTGCTAGTGGTATAGATGGCCTTTATTTTTCACAATAATGCAAGATTTATGTTTTGAATTAAAATATTCACTCAAAATTCATATGATGAAGCCCTAACCCACAATGTGAGTCTATTTGGACATAGGGTCTTTAAGGAGGTAACTAAGGTTAATGAGATTATAAGGGTGAGGCTCTAATCCAATAGAAGTGGTGTTCTTTAGGAGAAGGAAGATAGGGAGATCTCTGGCACAGAGGAAAGCCATCTGAGGACAAAGCCAAAAGACACATCAGGGGCATGGAGGGGGGCAGGGGCAATATTTGTAACTCTAACAATATTTGTACCTCCATAATATGATGAAATAAAAGGAAATAAATAAATAAATAGCCAAAAGACAGCTATCTGCAAGCCAGAAGAAACCAACCATACCAGCACCAGGATCTTGAACTTCTAGCCTCGATAATTGTGAGAAAATAAATTTCTGTTATTTAAGCCACTGAGTTTGTAATATTTTGTTATGGCAGTCTCAATATACTAATATAATTTATAACAGATCAGATAAGGACTGTGCTTTTATGTTATTTCCATCTACATTATTTCATATCTTACTATTTCTCTTAGGTGTGGAATAGAAAGAAATTTAATGCATCTTGTTAAGACATCTGGTATAATTTTAAGAAAAATGACAATATATCAATAATTCTTAAACCCAGAGAAGTCTCTGATTCCATGACCATCTTTTCTTTTTGCACAAAACTGGAACACTGGTTTGGAGATTGTGATATTATTATCATAATATATACAGATTAAATGAGTAAGATTAAAAGTCCACGAAAGTTAAATGAAAATATGAATCCAGAAGCAGGCACATATTTAAAGAAAATTTGATTAAGAAAGGGAAAATGCTTATAATTATAGATGTCATATATTTATATACTTTAATTGAAAATTTATTTCATATGCATTATCTCAATTATTTCCCAAATCCCAGAAGCCACAAAAAGATTAACAGAAATATCCTATTAGATGCTCATAGAGTATCTTATCTATCTTCCCTTCAAGAAAATTATAATACAACAATTGCAATTTTATCTTTACTTGTGTGATTCTTTATTATTTGTCTCTGCCACTAGACTATAAGAACCATATTTCTTTTCTCTTTTCATTATATACACCGTGCCTGATATACAATTGTTTTTAAGTTTTTAAAATGTAACTCAAATGCAAATTTTCTAAATGACTAACTGCTCTTTCTTCCTTGGTCCTGAAGATTTTGGAGAACCAGCTGAAAAGCTTCATTCCTTTTCCTTTTTCAGAGAAAGTAGGATCAAATTTTATGTACCCTAATCATTTCCATGAAAAAATATTTTAGTATAATGATAAAGCTCCAGCCATGTATTAAAGCAAAATCAATTTAATTTTCAAAATGGCTAGAAATGAATTGGTAGTACTGATTGAAAATTTATTTTATGTACCAAGGACTACTTTCTAAGGACAGAAGACTTTATCAATATGTTTTATAATACAGAAGGGGAGATTCCCAAAGCCTGAAGCATTCAATGAGATGATTTTATGGCTTCTCAAATTTGAGGATGATGTAGTGACGGGGTGATAGGAGGTAAGTATATGTACATTAAGATCTTGACCTTTGGATATGCCTTGTCCCCACCCCACCTTCTTTCCTATGTTTACCTATAAGAATCCTGATAATGCCTAATTGTCTTACCAGCAAATTTCATTTATTGCAATTAAATTATGCTATAGCTCACCTAGTGGGATAATAGGAAGAGAGCTATACCACAATTCTTCCTACCAGCTGAGAGTCACGAGACCTGTCTCTAAAGAAGTGTAAACAGAAGATGGCAAGAGAGCTATGGAGTGCTGCAGAATTTCTGTGACTAGATTTAAAAGCTTTCTCTCATAACAAGTAAATACAACATGTGGACCACCATTTATTCGTTCATTTATTATTCTTGAAAACACATTTTAATTGTTTTCTATGGGTTGATAATTGGGCTCTGCACAGAGAAGACAAAATTGGCAAGCAGAAAAGAAGTGGCATGCATATATTCATGAAGTTTCCAGGCTAACAAGGAAAACAAAAATTGCTCACATACTTGAAGAAGGTAATCAGGGGATTAGAGCCTCATCCTTTCAATTTCATTAACTTTAATTACCTCTTTCATCGAAGTGAAGTTGCAGTCATGACAATAGATATGACAGAGGCATATCCTAGGCAAAAACTTTCATGAACTGAATGAATGAATGAATGTCACATAGGTAAAAGAGATTCAAAGGAGGCTATTCTGGCTGCAGCAGAAAGTAGCCCTGCAGGAAACTACAAGATAAAGTGGAGCCTTTATTATGACATGGGACCTTGCTAATCTTAATCTTAGAGAAAAGGAAAGCTGCCCTGGTGTGGTATTAAGGGTTGTTTGAAAAAGGAAAATATCAAATATGGTTTTGAAAAGATAACTCAAACAGTGTCATAGAAAAACGGAAATGATTGTTGGGAACCTTGGATTGACATGGAAAACCAGTTATTAAACTCTTGGAATTAGACAGATCTGGGCCTTCTGATCAATGCATGTCACAAATTTGGAAAAATGAATATTTGTTAAGTGCTAAAAAAATTCTTCTTTATATCATCCTTTTCTACATAGTTTGATCACATGGAAGGCAGCATTAGCTGCCAGGAATAACTTCATAAATATAGTGGCTAAATTATAGAGCTATTTCATGCACTATTTATCATTTGAATATGAGAAAAGTAAGCTATCATAAATGTCTGCCTCTATTTGCTGGAAAAATGAATGCAGTATATTGATTCCAAGATAATGAACAGCAATATTCCCTTGCTCTGGACACTAAAATATCTATTCTTTTTGTGCGTGCGTGCATTTCTTCTAACTTCTAAATTGAATGAGAAATATTGTAGTATTTAAAAAAGTAAAACACACAGAAAATATTAATACAATTAAAGTATACACATGAGTATTTAGCAAGTTCATATGTGAAAATTACATAAATACTTTTAGGATTTAAATACCAATCTTGAGGAAAAATCAAATTTAATGCAGAAATGTGGAAATGTTATGAAAATTATATATAAGTTAGATTAGCCACACAACACAATTTTCTGGAATATGGAATATTCCAGTAAAAATAACATATTATAAAAAGTAACAGAAGTCACATAAAATAAAATATCCTGCACCCTGTCACTACATTGTCCTTTAATTTAAGAAGCTATAGAATCACCTCAATGAATGCTTCAGGCCATGGGAATCTCCCCTTCTGTACTATACCCTGGGCATCTCTGATTTTTAAAGCAATAGTCTTCTGGATTAATTGTATTAATCCTGTCCATATACTGCTGAGCTTGCTCTCTGTTTTATCTCCCTAATTAGTCAGTAAACATTTTAATAGGAAATTTTCTTTGATTTTTTTTGATATTATCTATAATAGATACAGAGCACCTCAAATTTAATATTTATTGCATTAAATTGAATTAAGTCTCTTTTTAGTAACAAACAAATTCATTTTAGAATTAGGTTCTTGAACTGCAGGTGTCAGACCCATCAAATGAAGTGTTTTTTCAAGATAAGTCATTCTCTCTCATCCTACACATCTTATTCACTCCTCTACATTAAATTCTCTTACTTCCAGCAGTCTAACAAATTCCAAGGAAGTTTATGAAAAAAAAAAAAAATTAGACATTGTTTCTTCCTAGAAACCTCCTAGTATCCCATAAAATCCATCTGGTATCCCTCTTCACTGTTCATATCTAACTGTGCTAACAACATATCTCTACTGGGTACTTAAAACCTCATATTACAATTCTTTCCTTACTTTCTTTCTGGTCTCTCTTAAACTAGGGAAAGATACGGGACATTATTCATCCTTCCATCCCTAAATGTTAGTTTGTAGTGGTGTTTAAACTTTGACTTAAAAAGTGAAAACAACTGTAATTTCAAAAAAGGCCTTGAAATATGTGGGTATGATTTGAACATACTAATTTGAAAGCTCTCCTAGATACAAGAAATAACAAATTTTGGTTAGAAATGTATGAAAACCTGGTCAATATATAGGGGATACAAAGTAGTTCTTGCTAGGCTAAAATGTAGGCTTAATAAAGGAAATTAAATATGAAATGAGTAACATAATTTATGAATAAATATTTTCTTAAATTAGTCAACGTGTAAGTAGGGCTAGAAATTCAGGCTGTGATTAAAACAAGGGACTCTGGAAATTTGTGTGATTCACACTGATTCCTCACACAATAAGCAAGAGGAAGATAAGAAAATTGTGAGCAAAGTAGTGATATGTTTAGTAAGAACTAGAGTGAGGAGAATTTGTGGACATGGAGACTAATAGAGTATTAATTAATAGAGAACTAATAAAATAACATGAATGGACAAGATATAACTGGAAGATTAGAGGAGACAGATATAAAAGGGATGGGGAAAGAGGAATTGCCAGGATTTGACAAGTATGATTTCAACCGTTGAGCTACTATTCATTCAATACTCCATTTGTTCTAGGCACAGGGCTACTTGCTATGAAATATTTTATGCAACACGATCCTAGTCTCAAAATGTTTACGTTTAAGTAAGGATGGGGGGGAGACCCTACAGAAGAAGAAATTCAAACAGGAACTTGATAGGAAGAATTTCAATAAATCATGTGGCTTGATCAAGGCAGAGGAAAATCCTATAAAACCACCAAAGTTAGGAAGGTACAGACTGTGTTTAGAAGGAAAAAAAAAAAAAAGTCTGTAGCTTTTCTAGAGAATAGGCCATGGGTAGATAAATACAATGAGAAAAGACAACAGAAAGATTAAGATCATGAGGGAGGGAGATTTGAATATCAGGCTAAAGAGTTTAAATTGGAGGTTAAAGTGGTTATTTGTTTTTGGCCTGCATCTCTTACCTGCTTTTATTTTATTTTATTATTTATTTATTGCATTTTTTTTTTGTAAAATATCCTGAATTATCTTTGGGAAGTATCTTTTTACACTGCATGTTATTTTGATCCTCTCTCCTAGAAATTTGAACCTTAATCATTGACAGAAAGAAAATGGGAGCAGCCGAAGCAAACAAATTGCAATATCATGGACAGATTTCCTTCTAATTTCTACAAAATTCCTTGCTTCTTGTCTGTTGCAAGAGCTGAATCTTTTTCTTTTCCCTTAGATCTACGAGTTACTATGAATCCTTCCACTAAATTCCTTTTGTTTCCCTTAAGTTGGCTAGAGTTGATTTCTGTTACTTAAAACCAAAGTAGCTTTATTCAGAAATCAACAGAATTACATTATATGACATTTTCACATAGGTGTTAAGAGTTAGAATGAAACAATATTCTATTTCTCACTTGTAGCTTGCAAAGATGGAATGAAAAATCGAAAGATAAATTCAGTGGAAAAGTTATTGTAGAACAGATGTTATTTCAAGACATTATGTAGAAACTGCTGTGCTATCTTTTGCAGGAACTCTCATATCAATGTACAAAGTAACTGTGACTTGGAAAGGATTCCTGAAAAGAGTAAGTGTCTCATGCTTTTGTAGCCAATCCATAAAATCAACATTTTATATTAAGAAAACAAGTATTAGATTTTTCTTGGAGAGCATGAAGAAGATATTTTCAATTACTTGAAAATGTGTAGAAGGCAACAAATATATTCATGTTCAAGTAATTTTGTGTGAAAGAATAAAAGGTTAAGCGTAAACTAAAAGCAGGAAAGACAGTATACAAACACTATCAAGCAAGAAACTTATTTTAGTAATATAAAATGTCAACTGACTTATATGTCAGGTATTCTTCACACTTCTTGCTAACATTAAACAACAATAACTTTGCTACTAATAATAGCTGAAATGTATTTGGAAATCACTGAGTGTCAAACTCTATGTTGAACATTACATAGATTATGTCATTCAATCTTCACAAGACTTCTATATGACAGATTCTGCAATTCTTAGGACACCTTAATCACATAGTAGCAGAAAACCTGATCTACATTTGCTTCAGAAAATGGGAACATTATTGGCTCACATAAATAAAACTTCTTGGAAAGAGGTTTTCTTAAAGGGCATCACATATAAACAATACTTACAGTCCCAAATTCTTACTTTGAATTTCCTGTCTTTCATGAATTGTCATTACCTAAATCCTCATGGTAGCAGGATGGTTATGTAAGCCCCCCTGCACATTCTACCAAGCCCAGAGGAAAGAGAAATCAGGTTTTATCTTTTAACATGGTAAATTCTTTATTCTCTTTGATTAAACTGAATAGTATGCATTCCTGCAACAATCCAGATGACATGTATTGATGGATTTGTACTAGTTGTAACGATATAATTGCATGCACAGTAATAATAAAGATGATAAGCATAATAATAGCAGTGAATACTTATAGTACTTCCAAAATTCTTAAAACTTTGCATAAATTTACTTACAGACCTTTACAACAAGTGAAACACATAATATGCTACTACTACCTACATTATACTGATGAGAAAAATTACACAGAGAGGTTAATTTATTGACCACATTCACATGGGTGTCAAGCGGCAGAGCTTGGGTTTGATCAAAAGCTGTCTCATTTTAAAGTGTACAAATTAACAAATATACTGGACTATCCTTCATTCTTTCAACAGATAGTGGGTTCACTCCTTTGAAAAAAACAAGTGCTGAAAGGAGTTAAGTGATGTCACAGAAAAGGTGAGGTGATTTTCCCCAGATGATAAGGAAACTGAGGCAAAAAGAAATTCAATGGCTACTCTTAACTAAAGAACCAGTGGATGGTTGAGATAGAATTCAAACCAGGTCTGGCTAGAGTTATAAGTTCTAACTACTAGAATATTTATGTGCACATAATGATTGTTATTGAATCTATTTGTAGGCAGGTATGGTAACCAGAATTATACTTGGGGCCTATTGTCTTGATGAATTTTCATCTCTCTCATTAATCATATTCCCTGATACTCCAAGACCCATCATTAGGCTGTCAAACAATGGAGAAGAGGAAAGGAGGCTATGTGGGAAAAAAAGGATCATTGGCTAGATTTAAGTTCCAAGGGGTATTTTTGATTTGTTTTGCTTATTTAAAAATATAATAAATATTATATTAATAAATATATCATAAGTTTATTTATATTTATATATACATAATATAAATTATTTAATTTATAATATCTAATTTATAAATATTATAAATAATTATTTAATGTATAATTATTTAATTTATAAATAATATAAATTTATATATTATATTTATTTATTTATAATAAATATATTATAATACATAAATATAATAAATTTATAAAATAAATCTATAAATATATATATATATATTCAGGGAGTACAAGTGCAATTTTGTTACACATATTTACCACGTAGTGGTGAACCCTGGACTTTTAGTGTAGCCATCATCCAACTAGTGTACATTGTACTCATTCAGTAATTTCTCATCTCCTATCCTCCCACCCTTCCATGGCTCTAGTGTCTATTTTTTCACTGTGTCCACGTTTGCATATATTTAGCTCTCACTTGCAAATGAGAACATGTGTTATTTGACTTTCTGTTTCTGAATTATTTCACTTATGATAATGGCCTCCAGTTCCATAGTTCCATCCATGTTGCTGCAAAAGACATAATTTCATTCTTTTTTATGCCAGGGTAGTATTTCACTGTGTGTGTGTGTGCATGTGTGTGTACAGCCCACATTTTCTTTATACAGTCATCCATGGATGGGCACTTGGGTTGATTCCATACCTTTGCTAGTGTGAATAGTGCTGTTATAAAAATATGAATATAGGCATCTATTTGATATGATTTGTTTTCCTTTGGGAAATAAATAATCCAGCAGTGGGATTGGTGGATCAAATGATATGGTGCAACCTTAAGGAGAATGTAAAAAAAAAAATAGATATAGAATTTTATGTTCTATTAGCTTCTATTCACATATCAAGAGTCAATTTTGGTGTATAAAATCATAGATTAGATCCCATGATTTTGAAGGTGTCTCACTAACACAATTAATGCTGACCCATGGAAAGAAAGAAGTTGCATATGAGGAGAAACCTAAGCCACAAATAAAGAAAGAAATAATAAAGAAAAGGAAATAACAACACAAACTTAATCAATACCAAACCCCATTACAAACTAATTAAATTGAATCTCTAGTACTAGGTCCTGGGCATCTGTGTTTTTAAATAATTACTGATTGTTTTTAATGTTCAGTCAATGTTGAGAAACACTCAAGAAAAAGAAATCACTGAATAATATATTCTCACATTGTGTAGGCAATAGCATCAGTGAGCTATTGAAAAGTTACCAGAGAGATAAACCTGAGGAAGTTCTTCTAACTCTCCTAGACTAAATATAGCCAATAATAGATGAGAAGTTTCCATGTGTTCTGGTAAGTGGACATGTAGGTGCTGAGAAGTTCAAGAGCTGGGGTTAGGACTAAGAGAGTCCCTGGTAATTTTGGGTTTTGTAAATGAGAAAAAATGGCCAGGACCACAATAACGGGTACCAAAAATGTCTCTGAAAAGCCAGAGAAAACAACTATCTGGTTGCCAGTGTAGGCTCAAGAACAGAGGATCCACTCCACAACAGATAGAATCTCATGTACGTCTGAAGTTCCTGTGATATATGCAAATACTATCTTGGTAAAAGATCAGAGGTCATATACGTTTGAGAATTTACGAGATTTTTTTTTTTTAATTAGAGAAACTATGATACTCTAACTTGATAAGTTTATTGTTTGTTTTTACTTTTTTTTTTTCTCTTGACCTACGTTAGGGTGAAGATTGTGGGCAAGTTGTGTGACTTAAGAGGGAAAATTATAAATTATAGATAACAAATTATAAATAATAGATAAATTATAGATAATAAATTATAGATAATAAAAAGCTTAATTTCTGCTGTACATTTAGGTGGTAGTGTGCTTATTTATTTATTTATTTATTTATTTAAAGACCAAGTCTCTGTTGCCCTGGCTAGAGTGCAGTGGCATCTATCATTATAGCTCACAGCAACCTCAAACTCCTGGGCTCAGGAGATCCTCCAGCCTCAGCCTCCCCAGTAGCTGGGACTACAGGTATATGCCACCACACCCAGTTAATTTTTGCTATTTTTTTAGTAGAGATGGGGGTCTTGTTGCTCAGGCTGGTCTAGAACTCCTGATCTCAAGCGATCCTCCTTTCTTGGCCTCCCAGAGTGCTAGGATTATAGGTGTCAGCTGCCTCACCTGGTCTTGTGTTTATTTTTTTGACATGCTAAAATCCTTTTTTATTCTCCCTACATTCATTTTTGACTTTGTGATCTCCTGTTCAGGAAGTGAGAATTTTTTTTTTTTCACTTCTTTGCCGATGGATTGGTTTGTCATTGAAAAGAAAGCATATTTGACTAAAAAATATTCCCTTCTGAGCTATTATTTCCAGAAGTCTAAATTTTATTAAAGGAATTTTACAGAGTACTCTGAGGAAACTATAGAGAGAAATACCTCTGAAAAGAGACATCAAGAGAGAGAATTTGCCTGATAGAGGGAGAAGTATCCAACTTCATGGCTGAGGAAAAGAGCATGGACTGGGAACCCAGAAATAAGAGAGACACAAACTTTGGGGGTCATTAGCGGGAGAGTGAAGAGGGAAAAACATACAAATGGAATTAGGGCATGGTCTTCCAAAGAAACTGGACTATAACGATTTGTGCTTACAAGAGCCGACAAAGATTCTTATGTCCACAGTTGACAGGAAAATAGCATAAATCCTTCAGACCAAGTGAAAGTACCACAAACAACAACTGCAGTATTTTCTTCCAGTCTGGTAAAATCAAAAGTCCAGTCAAAAATCAGGTCAATTTAAAGACAATAAAGTCATATTTATCATATACCTAAGTACGATTTACACCTACTATACAAAGTATAACTTTGAATTGATGGACTAAATTTATGAATATTCACTAATTAAGATTTTTAATAACCAATAATTGCTTAAAACATTAAATATAAAAGAAAATGTATCTTTGAACCAAAGTTTGAGAGTGAGAGAAGAATGAGACACTTGTCAGTACACCTTAGACTTTACCAGGTAAAAGGCTACTATCACGGATGTTATCAGAAAAGAGTAAATCTCTTGTATATCCACATTAACTTAAACTGCTAGTATATCCACATAAACATATATTACCCCTTATATATCAACATCTAGAATTCTAGTCATTAACAGAATGTTAAGTTCCCAATTTTTAGAAAACTATTCAGTGAATATATGGACACATACAAAATAGCATGTTTGTACTTTTTAGAAAGATGGCTGAAATAAACATTTTTTTTCTGACTAAAATTTAATTGCTCAGGTAATCTAAATAATAAGGATATTATTTTTCACAAATGCCATTCTAACTGCAAATTAGTACAACCTCTATGGAAAAGAGTATGAAGATTCCTCAAAGAACAAAAAGTGGACCTACCATTCAATCCAGCAATCCAACCACTGGATATTTACCAACAGGAAAAAAAAAATCACCAAAAAGACACATGCACTAGAATATTTATTGTAGCACAATTCACAATTGCAAAGGTGTGGAATCAACTCAAGTGCTCATCAATTCATGAGTTGATTAATAAAATGTGGTATATGTATACCATGGAGTAAAAAAGATGAATTAATATTGTTTACAATGATTTGGATGGAAGTGGAGACCATTCTCCTAAGTGAAGTGTTTCAAGAATAAAAAAAACAAAGATCACATGCACTCACTATTAAATTGGAACTAACTGGTGAGCACACACATCCATAGAGGGAAGTAAAACTCAGTGGAAATCAACCAGGCGGGAGGGAGGGAGGCTGGGAGGGCCAAAAACCTACCTAAACAGGTACTATGAACACTATTTGGATGATGGGCACACCTTTAGCCAAGGCTCAAGCATTACAAAAGTGATTCATGTTACCTAAAATATTTGTACCTCCTTGATATTTTGAAATAAAAAAATAAAGGTAACAAAGGACTATTAAAAAGTAAGGACATTTTATTCCTCAGTCTTTGAGGTTACTGCAGGCCACACAACACCCTACAGCTTATCTCCCAGAAAATACTAACTTGTCTTCAAACTGTTGAATCATTTAAATCTAACATTTAATTGGCTAGTGATTTTTGGAAGTGATTAATGCTTACTTTAAAGATAATTATGCAGGGATCCTTTTTTTTTTTTTTTTTTTTTAGTTTAATCTTGCTCACTGCTATCTAAAGATTCTACTGCTGTTCAGAGGACAGAGTGTCATTACTCAGAAAAGAAGTGATTTATTGAGTAATTAAGGAAAACTTAAATATTCACTATCTCAGTGTAAATCATAAGTGAATTCTAAGTTTATCTGAACATTCTACTCTTTTATCAAACAAAATATTTACTAATACATTGTTGCCAATTGTATTTTAATAATGTTGGGTTTTAGTATTAATAAAAATTTTATTTAATGTTAATTTTATTTATTTTATAAGAAAAATATACTATAATGAATGTGGACATTTCTACTAAAATTAGGAATAGTGCCAGAAGAAAGTTTGATGCTTTTAAAACTATGAAGAAAATAAAGATTTAATATCACATACATATACACTAACATTCATTTGTTTTTAGTTAAACATTTCCAAGTCCAAATCTATGTACCTGTAAATGTTTCCTATATATTAATAATAATTATTTTTAAATATATCACATCAATTTCTTTATAATTATTAATTTATTAAATTTATTTATTATTAAAACATCATTCATTAAATTGTGGACAATGTAAATAATCATTGAATCCCTTTCTACCTGCACAGTGTGTAGCTCTTGGATGGTGTCATTTATATTTTATAAATTAAATTGAATTGAAAAGCTAAAACATTGATATTGGCAAATATTGCAAAATGTTGAAAAACTCTTCCACATATTACTAATAAAAATGTTAAAAAAAATTAATGAATAGGCCAAGAATTTGGGAAGCACATAAGGAATGCATGGATATTTGGGCCTATGTTTTTATATAAATTCAACACCTCAAATTCAAACATATATTAAGGAGTAAATATGAATATATACAGATAAATATCTATGGAAATTATCCCAATATAGTGCATAGTACAGATTAATATATTTGCATCATAAATGATTTATTATTAATGTAGATGCTGAGAGTTATAATAGATTTTATCAAAACATAATATAATCAAACATCAAAAGAATTGTTTGAAGTATTTATATAGTGGGTAATAGTCTGAGGGTTGTTTTTGACATTTTACTTACAAATTGACACTTTTGAACATGTTTTAGTAATCTTGCTCACATAAACTAGGAATTAGTTTATATATTCCTTGATATCATCAGAAATTGTATACAACTAAGTTTTAGAAATGTTTTATTTTGTTTGTTATTTTTCTATGGAAAAGTAAAAGTGATTGAATTAATTTCTTTCCACAACATATTTCCACAGTTCAGTTACAATCTATTTTCTAAAAATGGGAAGTTGACCCAATGTGAATGCATAGTATGCAGTTAATATCTAGAATAAATTACTATAATAGTGATAACTTTCACTCCGCTTCAAAACACCGCTCTTAACAACAAAAAATCAGAATAGAAAAAAATGTTCTTAATATAAAATGGCATAGAGAGAAATCATATTCTTAGCTGAGAAAGTCCTCTTAAATTCATGCTTACTCTGAGGGACCTCTGTACTCTTCTTTTAGGGTCCTAAAGCCTAATACGATATGCCCACGCGTTAAGGCTAAATAACTGAGTATAAACAGAAATAAAAAAATCTCTGTGGTTTGATATGATAAAATATGGCATCAGAATTAAGAAGTTTCCTTATTGTGGTTCTAGCTATGTTTCAGTGATACAAAAACGAATATCATTGTGAAAGTTAGCAATGTTCAATAAAAATAGAACAACTGCACCCTATGCTTCTATGAATACTTGCTTCACAAATATATTTGACCTAATAATGACTCTACATTAGTGATAGACACACAATTTTTAAAAAATGTTATAATGCTCAATTTAAATGCTAATTTATTATTACAATTTTCATGATTAATAGTATTTAATATATTAATGAGTTCTCAAAATATATATATAAACTGTTTATTTTTTAAAAGTCTGTTTTCCTTTATAACAGAATAGAAAATCATTTTCTATTAGAAACTCCACATTTATTATTTTCTAATTATAATATTATTAGTCTGGTTCTTGCTTAATGATAACAGAAAAGTAACAAATTTGTCCTGTGCTATAACTACGAACAGGCAGAGAATAAAAAACCTGGATGCCTTTGATGAGTTCAACTTCTGGTACATTTAAACTTGTGAAATTTTAAGGCAGTAGTTCTCAATGACATTTCAGGGCTTTTCCCCAAAATAGCTTCAGCGATATCTACAATATTAGGCATATTGTAGCAATATTTCTTTCATTTGCCTTTAGTATTATGTTTGCCCCCATAAGTGACATCAGGTTTTTAAATTCAACTTTATTTGTTCTTTTAATTTATAGACCCAATCTTGAAAATAGCATGGATGTCACTGCATTTAGGAATTTATGGTGTCAGAGATAAGGAGAGAGAGAAATGATAGATAAAGACTGAGATAGAGATAAAATAGAGATAGAGATGATAGAGGTAGAGACAGAGATAGAGACAGAGGGAGATTATAGAGATAGAGATGGAGATGGAGGGAGAGGGAGAGGGACAGAAAGGAGAGACAATGAATACATCTGAGTCATCTCTGATTATTTTCAATGTTTGTTTGATATAAGCCTGCTTCTATCCCTTTACTTCCCAGAAACTTTTCCAAGGAATTACTGATTTGTATAGAAAAAAAAAAAAAGATGGTACCTATTTGCTTTGAATTTTTTGTCTATACAGGATGACACAGTTGTTTCTGGATTAACAGATTTTAAATCCTGCTCTTTGCTGAATGTCTTAGTATGAATGCCTCCAAAGCTCTTCAAAATTAGGTTTGAGAGCAAAATCCTACATTGCCATATGGGAAAATTAAAAACAGAATAATTCAAGACTTGTGATTTTTAAGAGCATTGAAATGTCTATTTTCATATGAACAGAAAAAAAATTACATGCTGGCTTAAATATTCTTTACTGATCCTCTACATGGAAAAAAAAAAAAAGCAAGTTGAACTGGTATTAGGTTATCAGTACAATAATTCTGAAATAGAAATAAGTCTCTGGTAGCTAAACTTTAACTTTAAAACTTCCTGTAATTTGTACTTTTTCCATGTCTACACTCTCACACTTGATGTGCCACCAGCCACACTAAATTACTGCTGCACAGTCCAGCTGATTGTCGCTCCTGTGCTTTAATTATGTCTTTCCTTCTTTTATTTCCATTTCTTCACTAATACTTATTGAGCATCTACTAAGTGTCAGACCTTGTACTAGTGGTAAACTGAAGAAAAAACATGCAAAGCCTCACATGTAACAAAAAAGGCAGGATATTTCTCATTTTCTTAAGCCTCAGGTAACATTTTTGACAGTGCTGGTTTACATGTATGGCTCCAACTCTCTTACTAAATAGACCCATAATGAAACCAGCTTCCACCGGGTGACTCTGGCCCCTGATGTCTAGTCATGCAGCTTCCTTCTTTTGTCCCTTCTGTCTGGTAGTAGCCTCCTGCTGTTGCTAATCGCTGGGTTGATTTGTGATAGCCTACTTGTCTTCTCTATCACTTTATAATCAGGTCTTGCATCAAATTTTGTTTTAAATACTCAAGTGGTTTCTGTTTTACTATTGGATTCTGTTTGATATAGGAAGAGACAGCAAGACACTAAGATCAGAGGATGTAGGTTCTGGTGGTGCCGAAGAATTGTTGGAATCAGGTATCAGATAGAGTAAGTCAGAAGAGAGGAACTGGCAGTAAACAATGGGATATTGAAATTTTGAAATTGAGATTAAAGACAGTTCGTAATTATTGATAATGACTATCATTATCAATTAACTAATTAATATTTTATTATCATTCAGTTCTACATATTTTTAAATTAAATTAACATTGGTTCACTTTTGATCAATAAAATATTTTAAATTGTGTTCATTAATCATTTTAGTATGATCCATATATTGTGTAAAATTTGGTTATTCAATTATTTCTTTTTGTATTTTTTTTCTTTGAGACAGAGTCTCACTCTGTTGCCTGGGTGAGTGCCCTGGCATCAGCCTAGCTCACAGCAAGCTCAAACTTCTGGGCTCAAGGGATCCTCCTGCTTTGGCCTCCTGAGTAACTGGGACTATAGGTGCACAACACAATGCCCGGCTAAATTTTTCTTTTTTTTTTTTTCAGTAAAGATGGGGTCTCACTCTTACTCAGGCTGGTCTCAAATCCCGAGCTCCAGGGATCTTCCTGCCTCCCAGAGGGCTAGGATTATAGGCATGAGCCACTGCGCCCAGCCTCTTTTTGTATTGTTTTCAAATTTTATTTTCTTATTTTTGATGTCTGTTTCATATTGTTTCTTTAGTTTTTTTGGAGACTTGTTTTGTGTCTGTTTGGTTAATTATTTGAATGTTCCATGTATGTCCTCTCTACAACTACTAGGTACAGAAATAAATTCATTAAATCATGCTTATAAATCAAGTTGTGTTGTTGATTTTTTTTTCCTATAGTGTTAAGAATTGTTCTTTAAGTTTAACTTAGTTTTCACTCAGAAATAGTCATAATATTTTGGTCAATCTTGGCTTTATTTAGAACCTGTTATGAGCATTAAACTTCAGAATCATTGCATGTTCTTAATAAATTTCTCCTTTTATCATTTAGAGATGCCCATTTTTATTTTTAACTATGTCTTCTCCCTCAAAGCCTGTCTTCTCAGAAAATTAAAAGAAATATTCCTTTAGCAGAAATAAAGCCAAAGGAGAAATTAATAGTAGCTTCTTTTGCAAAGATTTTGGAAAAGGACATATGTCTTGGTAAGCCAATTCTATGGATTTTAATCTGTACAAGAGTATAGCATGTGGGACTTTTGAACTGCCTGAAGCAGGATTTAAACTGATTCCTTCCAGAAGGGGCACTGCCATAATTTGGGCGGGAAGGGAGAACAGGCAGGAGAATAAAAAAATAAAACTTATCTGAAGAACTATAAACCTAGTACTATACTTCCACAAGGCAAGAAATTAATATTAACACCAAAAGGTCTACTAAGATAAGTAAATGCAAACTACTTTGATGGGATAGTGCCATAAATGAAACTGAATGAAATTTGCACAAGGGGAAATGTGCCACTACAGAGGTATCCCTTATCCAAAAATACACAGCACAAGAAAAATTTTTCCACCATGAGTTAATTCAAAAGTATGAGAGAAGAGAATTAGCATCACCAAGACTAATTACAGGACATAATCATCAAGAACATCAATAATATGTTTTGAAAATAAGCAAATTTGTAAAATAACAAAACAAACTTAGCAAAGATTTAAATAATATGAAGAAATTAAAAAGGCAGATTAAAAAATCAGTGAACATGTAAAACCACTCTCCAGCACAGCTTGAAAAGATAATTAGTGAACTACACAGTAATTATAAAAAAACAGGGAGGGTTAAAAAGATTGAAAATCTAAATGATTTGTTAGAGGCATGGAAACTATAATGAGCAGTTTAATAATAAGAATTATAGAAAGTGGAGAGAGGTAATTTTAATGTAGGTAATTGTGGATATTCCAGAATTTATAGCAATCTTGCCTCTCCAAGTTCAAGATTCACAACAACTCCTGAGCAGAATAAATCTAATTTCAAACATTTGATAGAAAAAAGAAAACTCCACAAAACTCGAATCAAAAATCTTAAAGCTTCTGAAGAAAAAAAAATATAGAAAAAAACAATAACTGGATTTCAGTAGTCATCTCAAGTGTTAGAACAGAAACATATCTGATCAAGGACTTGAATAATGAACTCTTACAACTTAATAATAAGGATGACATGAAGTAAAACAACACTTTAAAAATGGAAAAACTATTTGAACTGACAGTTCGTTGGAATCATTATATGAATAGCAAATAAGTATGTGAATAAATATTCACTACCAAATGCAAATTAAAAGCATAATTACATACCTACTGGAATGATGAAAACTCAAAAGTCTTAAAGTATAGTCAAGGATATGTATAAAATCTCACACATTCCTGGTGCAAATGTGAAATGGTACAACCACTTTAAAAAACAACAAATTTTAAGAGTGATAATTATTTTCTTTTTTCTAAATATATGAGAAAATATACATTTTACTTATTACAAATGACATGTCAGTCATTGAGGTAAGAGAGTTTTATAAGACCTTAATTATATCTCAATTTTTAACTATTATTACTATCATCAACTATTAAAAATAGGAAATAAAAAAGTGAAACTAAAATAATTTGCCTAATCCCTCACAGTAGTTCAGATATGATATGAACTTTCTTTTTATCTAAACTATGGTATGGTATAGAATGCTACATTTAATCAAATTCTTGTCAGCAGGATTGATTTTCAGCCTTCAAAGGATATAAATGGATTTTTTTTAAAAAAAATGCTATGCTGCAAATTATACATAATTCATTTTTTCTCTAGAAATTGATAATAGATTTTTCTTAAATCATTCAATGCAAAACACTAGTTTCACAGGTAGTCGGTAAGTATGTGAATAATTATAATAAGTAACATGGTCAACTATAGGAATATATTTGGGAAAAGCTGAGGTAAATGGCATAAAAGTTATTTCTTTATGCAAGATGTTCAAAACATTGATCATGCCAATTAATAGCGTACATTTCGACAACAACATATCATAGTCGATAATACATATAGGTATTTAACTACAGAATCCTTTTTTCATAAAACAACTTGCAGGACTAACTTAGAGTTAATTTAGGATATCTTTAATATTTTGCTCTAAATCATAATTGTATTGAAAATCCTTTAAATTTGCACTATTGAGGTTTAGAACTTAGAAAGTTATTTAATAAATAACCGTAATATCTCATTCTCCAGTAGCAGAACCCTGTTGCATAAGAGTGAATGTTTAACAAATATAACAAGTTATCCAAAAAAATTAAAAACAGAAAAATATAAAACACTATTTGAGTGTAATCTTTGTGTTGTGAAAATTAGACTAAATGGGATAATTTGTCATGCTCTATATAGATCTTTCTGAAGAAAGTATTTTTTATATCTTCCTTTTTAATTTTTGTTTATAGTTTAGAAAAGTAGTTACTAGGAAATATGAAGAGACCTTAAATCAGAGATCATCTGGTGGGATTTTATGAGCAAATCTAAATCATAAGAAGAAAACTAATAATAAAATAAAAATAATGATTTTCTTTTCTACACCTTTATTATAATAGGCAAGGCTGTACTTCTATAGCAAACTGTACAAAATTTAGCTTAATCTTTCAAAGGTTATTTCTTGCTCATGTCATTTGTCCACCATAGGTTGGCAGTAAAACCTTATTTATAATGGGCTTTCAGGGACTCAGTATGACAAAGGCCTCATCTCTGCACAAATAATATTTATGCAGCAAGGAAAGGATGGGTTGGAATTTGACACCATCAATCAATCCTTTCAACTTTCAATTGGCATATACTACAACTTCTAATTCCATTGACCAAAACAAATCTGGTAATTATGTCTGTCTCCAAGTGTCAGTCAATTGCCATGTAATCATTTGCCTGGAAGAAGGAGAATCACAGTGTATGTGCACAAACTATGACTAACACTAATTTAAAACTAATTTTATAAAAGTTTTTAAATGTTATTCCATGTTAAATTTTTTAAAAAGTTTACTAATAAGGCAATGTAAAATTTTTTTAAAGTTTCACTACATATTGGTTTATGAAGGGATGAAAAAGAGATACAATATCTTAAATCTAATAAGGTTGGTTTTGGGGTTGAATATGGAGGTTGTACCTGAGGAAATAGATATGTAGTATTGAAAACTTTAATATTAACTCACAGTGGAATTATTTTGGTAACTACTTTTAAATAGTCATTAGAAATGTTTCTCCATTTTCCATGCTTTGCACATTAAATCGAGTTCTACCATGTTTAGGGCAATGAATACAATTATTGAAAATATACAATAGTGGATACTCTCAATCATGTTAGAGCATTATAGAAGATAAGAAACATGAAGCAATTCTCTGCCCATACAGGAAGCCCTTATTTAATCCATATATTAGCTTTGGCAAATCATTACTGAAATTAAATTTGAATAAATGAGACATTTGTGAAACATATTAATAGAATTACTAAGTTTAGTCATTAAAGAATATGTATATGTGTAATACATAAAGAGAAATTCTAGATGGTAAGAAAAGTCACAATACAATATGAACTTTCAGAGAGTTTGGAATCTATTACATAGCTACGTAGCTACAACAACTATAAAAATTCCTGGCCAGGTATTCTATAAATGTATATAGGTTGTACTAATGACTGAAGGGGAAAAAAAATGGATAAATCTCTGAGAACAAAGTAAAGTAACATTTTTTAAATTCACCAAATACATATAAAGACACCATAAGACATAAGACGAGAAAACTATAAGCCGATCTCTCTGATGAATAAAGATATAAAAATATTAAACAAAACTAGCAAACCAAATCCAACAGCACATTAAAGGAATCATGCACTGTGATAAAATGGGATTTATTGCTGGAATGTAAGAATAGTTCAACTTATGAAAATTAACCAATGTGATATACCACATCGAATAGAGAATAAAAATCACAAGATCATCTGAATAGATGCAAAAAAAAGTGTTTTACAAAATTCAACATCTTTTCATGGTAAACATGCTCAACAAATTAGTTCTAAGGAACTCATCTTAACAACATAAAGACCATATATGTGAAGTTTACCACTAATATCATACTCAACTGTGAAAAATTAAAAGCTTTTTCTCTAAGATCGTGAACGAGGCTAGGATATCTATCTCACTGCATCTATTGAACACAGTACTGGAATTCCTAGCCAGAGTAATTAGGTAAGAAAAATAAATAAAAGGCCTTCAAATAACAAAGAAAGAAGTACAATTGTCCCTGTTTACAGACAACATAATCTTATATGAGAAAACCCTAAAGATTCTATAAAAAAACTATTAGAACAAATAAACAAATACATTCTGTAAAGTTGCATGATATAAAAACAATACACGAAAATTGGTTGTATTTTCATATACTAACAACAAACTATCTGAGAAGGAAATCTATTCACTATTGTGATACAACTACAAAATAATAATGAAAATAATAAAATACTCAGGAATAAATTTAATACTTATTATATTAATATAAATATTTATATTATACATTTTAATAAATGAATTTAATGTATTTGTTTTATAAGAGGGGAAAGACGTATATACTGAAAATTCCAATACATTGATGACAGAAATGAAAGATGACACAAACACATGAAAAGACTACCATGTTCATGGATTAGAAGACATAATTTTGTTTGAATGTCCATAACATCCAAAGTGATCTATAGGCTTATTGTAATCACTAGCAAAACCTTATTATTTTCAGATTTAGAAAAAACAATCTATAATTCACATAGGAACATAAGAGAATAAATAACCAAATCAATCTCAAGTAGAAAGAACAGAGCTGGAGGCAGCATACTTTCTGATTTCAAAATATATTAGCTATGGTACTCAAAACTGTATATGTACTGTTAGGGACAGAAAAATAAAAGGTAATGGAATGGTAGAGGCAGAAAAAACAAGGAGGAGAGGAAAACAGTTAAAGAAAAGCAATAGGAAGGAAATAGTTACGAAAAATAACCAGGGAAACAGTTATTTCAGTCTTAAAGAATGGGGTAATTAGGCCATGGAACAGTGACCACCAATCAGAAAATAGAAAAACACTATGAGCAGTGACTTTCCCCATTATATGTATAGGATAAAGGAATGACTGGAATATAACCCTTAAGTTGTGTCCATACCTAGAAAAATCCAGACTCCAAAACCTGTGACATATAGTTATAAGTAATTGTACAAGTAATTGTACCATCAACATATTCTACTGGCATGTAAAAGGAGGAATTTTAGAGTTAATTAGGGTCTTCTCCACGTGCAGAGACAGACTTGTTTCCCCTTAAGAAATGTCTTTCATTTTGTACCATTAAATTGTTTTTGTAATAATTTCTTCATGTGTACTTGCTGAGTGTTTGTCATGTCTCTCCTTCGTGCGGGCCAAGGCTTGTGATTCTTCCAAGCCCAGAGCCCCCAAACTGGGGCAACAATTCCAAGTTCAGCCGTGAACAGGACCATGACAGTACTGGTGTAAAGGCAGATATATAGACCAATGGAAGCAGAATAAAGAACGTAGAAATGAAGACACACAAATGCCATCAACTGACACTTTGAAAGGTTGACAATGGGGAAAGGACAGTCTCTTCAACAAATGGTGTTGTGGCAAGTGCATATTCATATGCAAAAGAATGAAATTGGACATGTAGCTTATGTTATGAACAAAAGTCAAGTCAAAATGAATTAAAGACTTAAATGTGAGGCCTCAAACTGTAAAGCTCCTAGAAGAAAATGTATAAGGATAACTTTATGACATTAGTCTTAGCAATGATTTTATGGATATGATACCCAAAACACAGGCAACAAAAATAAAAGTAAACAAGTAAGGCTACATTAAACAAAAATGTTTCCATATAGCAAAGAAAACAATACATAGAATGAAAGGGCAACCCATAGAATGTGATAAGGTGTTAATCTCAAATATATATATGTGTGTGTATTTATGCATGTGTGTGTGTGTGTGTGCATGTGTGTAGCCTACAATTCGATAGCAGAAAAAAAATAAACCTCAAATAAAAAAGGGTATAATGTAATAGCTGGGTGTGGTGGCTCACGCCTTTAATCCTAGCACTCTGGGAGGCTGAGGCGGGAAGGATCACTTGAGCTCATGAGTTCAGGAACAGCTTAATCAAGAGTGAGACTCCATCTCTACCAAAAATAGAAAAAAAAAAAAAAATAGCAATTACCACAAATAGAAAAAATACCCAGGCATAGTGGCATGTGCCTCTAGTCCCAGCTACTTGGGAGGCTGAGGCAGGAAGATGTCTTGAGCCCAGGAGTTTGAGGTTGCAATGACTATAATGAGGCCACTGCATTCTACACAGGGTGACAGTGAGACTCTGTCTCAAAAAAAAAAAAAAAAAAAAAAAAAAAAAAAAAAAAAAAAAAAACACACACAAAAAACAGAAAAAGAAAAAAAGAAAAGAGCGGCGGGGGGAGCACTTGAATAGACATTTGTTGGAAAAAGACATAAATGGCCAATGCCATTCAATATCAGTAACCAAATGACCAACTACTAAACATTAATAATCATCGGGAAGTACAAATTAAAACCTCAGTGAGATACCACCTCACACATTTCAAGATGGCTACTAAAAAGAAGACGAGTGTTGGAGAGGATGAGGAGAATCTGAAACCCTGAACACTGTTAGTGGAAAATCCAAATGGTGTAGCTGCTATAGAAAAATTGTATGGAAGTTCCTCAAAAAATTAAAAATATAACTATCATCTGATCTGGCAATCCCACTTTTGAGAATTTATACAAATGTATTGAAATCTGCATCTGGAAGAGACTCTCATATTCATTGCAGCTATTCCAATAGCTGAGATGTATAAAAAACTTCAATGCTTATCAACAGAGGTATGGATAAAGAAAATGTGGTATACACATACAATGAAATATTATTAAGCCTTAAAATGTAAATTATGCAACTTTAATACATGAACTTTTAAGACATTAAGTGAAATAAGCCAGTCATACAAAGAAAAATGCTGCATTATTGTACTTATATGAGGTATCCAAAATAGTCATATTCATATAATCAAAGTATGGGATGGTAGTTGCCAGGGCTGGCAGGAATGGGAAATAGGAAGTTATTAATCAATGGGCATAAAATCTCAATTAAGCAAGATGAATAAATTCTATTGCTCAATGGCATGACATTGCACTTACAGTCAAAAATACTGTTTGGGAAACTTAAAATTTATTGTGTTCTTACTATAATAAAATAAAATTTTTAAAAAAGGTTTTAAAATGGTAAATTAGATATTTCTTCATGGAAAAAGAATACTTTATATCAAATTGAACTTACTGTTTATAAATTTTAAGCTCCATATCTTAACTCATAGACATATCAATGTTTTAAACATAAACCCTATTTTTTATTTATATTTGCCTTAAATGTTCTTTGATAAAAAATTTATTCAAGTTGCTTGGTAGCATTTACCACAAAGTGAATTTCAAGACATTTAAATATTAGTTATTTTAATACTAATGGAATAATTTATAAAATGCTATTAAAATAAAATATGCTATGATATATAAGTCATTAACCTTTTTATGATATATTCATTTGCATGAAATTTTCACAACTGCAAAACGATGTGGGAGAAAATTATAAAACAGGTATGATATTTCTATTTTAAAAATGAATTAAGAAAAAACAAGAACATTAAATTATTTATTTATAATAAAAAGATTAGAATTTCACTCTAATTCACTAAATATGCAAGGTATTAGATCACTTTGGGAAGACTGAAGTTCTTTTTTAATAGTGTTGACAATAAAATTGTTTATAGGAATGATTATTACTTTTATATATACCTTAATAACAAATATTAATTAAAAGTATAAATATTTTTCTTTAATTTACTCACAATAATTATCAAGGATTTGCATATTCTTTAAAGTACTACTTTTAGTTACTAAGATGAGTATTACACAATACTTTAATGTCTTTTCAAAAAATTATTCTCATGCATTCTGATAACTGTTTTGGATTTGGGAAAATCAATAAAACCAGAACAATGTCAGCAGGACAAAAGAGCATTAAAAAATAATCAGAAACCATACCACACAGAAAGGCAGTATTTTAGTATTATTCTACTTTTCATAAATAGTATCTTTCATACTTTTATATGATCTACTTTTTTCCCTCCAACAATATTCTGGAAAACATTGCCTTTTGATAAATATAGGTTTAAATAGTCAGTTTCAATGACTGTTTATTATTCAAGATACACTAAGTACATAATTTAACTTACATTATACCAATTAACATTAGGTTGATTAAAATGTTTTTGCTAAAATATATCATTAAAACTACTTGGACATGTATCTTTCTATGTTTGTGTGTATATCTTCTTAGATTAAAATCTTAGAAGTAGCTTAGACGTAAATTTCAAAGAAATTTGACTTAAGCTCAGCCATCATCCATATAGGCAAATTTCTCTTCACTCACTCTCTCAGAGGCTGACCTACTTTCTTGAATATGTGGTTCCATTTGTGTCTATACTTATTTATACCTGCACAACTATATTATTTTCTAATTATCTGCTCATGTATATGACTCCTTATAGGTTTTCAGAAGGAAAGATATTATGCTATTTTATACAATCAATGATTTAGTATTTAATAAGTATAGATTTGAATGATTTTTTACTAACAGTATAAAAATAATTTAGATTGATAATATTAGAATGATTACAAATCCTCTTGAATTCCAGGATTGTTGTGAGATATTCTAAGGTTCCCCAAACTCTTTGGGATATACCTGAGATGAAGCTACCCCATACTGGAGATATTTTAACTGCTGTATCAAGTAGACATGAATAATTAATTAAGTAAATAAATGGTATCATTAATAATTAAGTAGTATAAGTAATGTAATTTTTAGTGGAACCCTATAGTCTGCATTTCTCTCTGTATAATTTCTAGTACGAAATTCCACTCTACTGATAGAAACATAGATACCATAGATACAATTGAGTCTCCTGTAATATATTCATATATTCAAAGACAGTCTTTGACTGTCTTTCTTGAAATTTTTGTATCTGGTACAGCTTGGGAAAATTGAGTACCAAGATAAACCTTCTTACTGACACTAGTACCTAAGAAGATACAATGTATGTTTTCTAGTGTTTGTTCAATAATTAAAAATAAGCATCATTTCTAAGAATATAATCTCTATTCAAGGAGCAGGTTAGTAATATTTATTTTTCTTGACATTTCAGCCAAATTTTTATGGAGAACCATATATATCAGGTACAACAGAAGGTACAAAGAGTTACATATAAAGCACACTTCCCTAAAATAAAGTGGTTTAAAAATAATAAGGTAATGCAATAAATAAACTTTTATTCAATAAATAAAAGTATTAAACACATTATTGCTAGGCCCCTGATTAAACATAGTACCCAGACCATTAGACCTTATAATTTAATGGAGAGACAGACATAATTTTTTTTTACAAAAATTTTATTATAATTTGTAAAAAGCATGATGAAGAATAATAGATAGATTGGGTCTAATTTAATTTGGAGCATCAGAGAAGATCTTTCTGAAGAATATAAGAATAAGATAAATAGCACTAGCGTATGACAAAGTTAAATGGCATAAGAAATAAAAGATGCAAAATATGTGATATTATTTTAAGCAATGAAAAAATGTTTGTGTAAATTTGATAGAAACTGTCATATTTGACAAGAATCTTGAAGCATGTATATAATTTTTGTAAGGTAGAAGGAAGAACATTCTAAAAGAACGGGTCTTCATAAACAATACAAAAATAGCTTCATTGGAAAAAGGTGGGATACATTTTAGAGATTTCACGCTGTCATAATGTCACTCATGTGAAAGAGTAATGGAATGCTGTGCAAGTGCAGACCAGATTGCTAAGAACCTGATACATCATGATGCAGCTTTTGAAATAGAATTTAGATCAATGTCAAAATAAATGAACGAAAGAAGCAATATTGGCATCAGAGGAAGAAAAAATAATTTGTGACAGAGAAGAATTGAAGATGGCTTACTAAAGAGGGATCAGTTGAGTTGCAATGTGAAAGATAGTAGAACCTTTGCAGAAAGATTTGAGAGAAACAGCTGTTCTGGGTGTATCCAACAGTGTAAGAAAATAGGTAAAGGCTGAAAAGGGCAGGATCTGTTTAAATAATTCATATGATTAGAAAGAGACAGAGGGCTTATGAAGGCAGAAGTAAAGTTTGGTAGTTGCGTTTAAATGTGAAAGGCCTTATAAAAAGTCAAGTAGACACGATTAAAGTCTGGAGAAATTAAAGCAATGAGGAGCCAGGAAGATTGTAAGTCAAAAAGTATGTTTTGAGATGAACTTCAGAAAAGTAATTCTAATTACATTTAGAATAGATCAGAGTCAAAAATTTATATGCTAAGCACTTCTAGATGTGGAAATCCTTGTTAAACAGTGAAACTAAGAAAAATTTTACTGGCCTCATAGACCTTCTATTGAACTGAGGAGCCAGTAAAAAACAAAACAAAACAAAACATTTTAATAGCAGAAAGTTCTAAGGAATATGAAAAAAAAATAGTGTAAAGAGGACATATTAACAATAGGCTTGTCTTTGACACAGGAAGAAATTTTTCAGTGGGGACCTAAATGAAATGAAAATGAACTCCATGGAAATATGTGAGGTGAGAGATTCTAGACACAGGGAACAGCAAGTGCAAATACTTAGAGCATAAACACAAGAAAAAAAAGGAGGAGAAATTGGCATAATTAATGACAATGAAAAGCTTGCATGTCTAGAGCAACAGAGGGGTGAGGAAGAGAGATGGAAGCTGAAAGTAGAGATGGAGCAGGGTCTAGAATATTAGATACTGCGGACCATTTTAAGGACTTGCCTTTTTTGATAAAGGTTATAAAAAATCACTATAGAATTTTCAGTTGGGGGATCATGATTTGATTTATAATTTTAAAATATGATTTTAGATAATTTCGGTTTGAATACAAAAGAATAGATCTGGCATTTCTCTCTCTCTCTCTCTCTCTCTCTCTCTCTCTCTCTCTCTCTCTCTCTCTCTCTTTCTCTCTCTCTCAAGAGAAATTGTCCAAAAGTAACAATGAAGATAAAAAATGAAGAATGTTTCACTTTTAGTGAAACTAAGCGTGGGCTAAAACCCTAAATATAAAATCATTCAAAGGCTTCCAAAATACAGTGAAGATGAAAAGATAGTATATGAAACAAAAGGCAAAAAGAAAACTAAAAGTCTAGAAACTTGAGAAAATGACAGCAAAGCATCTCTCAAACATGACAGCACACACATGTTAAAAACTAAATCTCTTACTTGCAAAAGTAAAGATGGGAGTATTTATTAGGCATAAGGGATACTCTGGAACCAGCATGATTATAAGAAGCAGAAGAGTATTTCTAAATAAGAAATCACACTTAAAAGGAATTTTTGCAAATAGCAGGTTCTATGACTGTGTGAACAGGAGAAACATTGCTTCATGAAAATCTTACAGTTAGTTATTCTGTTTGAGAAGTAAAGGCTAAATGCACCAACACTCAAAATCCTGGGTCATAAGTAAACTTACACCTAGTCTAGGACACAGCCCTGGACTCTCACCTATACAATTTACTTGCAAATTAATGGTTTAAGGAAATTAAAATTCTATAAAATTAAGTAAAATAAAAAAATGAAACCCATGGAAATGATTTTAAAAAGAGAAAGGGACAGAAAAGTTACAATAACATTTTAAAAAAGAGAGAGAATGAGAAAAAAATGACAGGTAAGCCACTGTATAAAATGGTTGTATCAGAGTAGGTAACCAAATATTTTTCATGAAGTATAAAAATTAACAGGTGATTACATTTATAGAGCATTAGCACAAACCATAATTTTACCATCTCAAGTAAGAAATAAGACAATGGGAGGAGGTGTTGTGTTATCTGTCTGGCTAGGGTTAGGGAAAGAATAGAATGAAATTATAAAACTATCAAAAAACATATCCAGGATAGAAAATTGATTTTTTAAAGAGTTTTAAAAGGATTATGGATAAAATAATAGACATAAAGGAGAGATAAAGAGAAAATAGTCAAAAGGATATTGAGAAGAGAAAATGGGCAAAATGAAAGAAAAAATTTATCAATTTATTTGTTAAAAGGCTAAGAAGGGCTACAGAAGAAACAGTAGAAGAAAAAGACAGATAAGGAGAGACAATTTTATGGGTATATTCCCGTGAAAGAAAATAGATATAATGGGACAAAACTATTTCTTTTTAAGTTTATAGAGTAGCCTTTCCTTATTTGAGTTTCAGTTACTCATGGTCAACCACAGTCTGAAAATATTAATATTAAATGGAAAATTCTGGAGATAACCAATTCATAAGTTTTAAATTGAGCATTGTTTTTAGTACTGTGATGAAATCTCATGCTGTCCCACTCCGTTCCACTCAGTATGAGAGTCATTCCTCTGTCCAATGGATCCAGTCTCACCTGCCCATTAGTCACTTAGTAGCTGATTACCTCAGTAGCAGTCAGATCTTATCAGATTGACTCTTGAGGTATTTCAGTGCTTGTGTTTAAGTAATGCTTATTTGACTTAATAATGACCCCAAAGAATAATGACGCTGGCAATTTGGATATGCCAAGAAGAAGCCATAAAGTGATTCTGTTAAGTGATAAGGTCAAAATTCTGAACTTAAAAAGGAAATAAAAAAATGGTATGTTGAGATTGCTAAAATCTGTGGTAAGAACAAATCTATTTTTAAAATTGCAAAGAAGGAAAAAGAAATTTGTACTATTGTTACTCTTGCAACTTAAACTGCTAAAGTTATGGCTACAGTACATGACAAAGGCTTAGTTAAAATGTAATATGTATATAGGGTTTATTGCTATCTGCAGTCTCAGGCACTACTGAGGGGCTAGAATATATCTTTCAAGGATGGGGAAAAAGTACTGCCATCCAAAAGAGTCTTGAGAAGAAAGTGTTATATCCCAGAAGAAAATGGCCCCAAACTGTCAATACTGAACTGTATCCCATTAATTTACTGGGCATTAAACATAAAATCCTATAAGAAAAGATGCTTTAGGCAGATAGACAAAATGATACAAGTCCTTTACATTGAAATTAAAGGGGAAAAAGGCTAATCTCAGAATTTTTCTGAAGAGCCTTTATTGCTATAATAAAAAGGAAAAATATCTTCAAAATCCTTAAAGGAAGGAACTATGATGCAAGGATTTATATTGAGTCAAATATTTTTAAAGAATAAATCAGGGCCTGGCATAATGGCTCACATCTGTAATCCTAGCATTGTAGGAGGCAGAGGCCTAGGCTTGAGGTCAGGAGTTCAAGACCAGCTTGAGCAAGAGCAAGACCCCATCTCTACAAAAACTAGAAAAATTAGCCGGGCTTGATGGCGGGGGTGCCTGTAGTCCCAGCTACTCAGGAGGCTGAGACAAGAGAATCACTTGAGACTGGGAGTTTCCGCTTGCAGTGAGCTTTGATGATCCCATTGTACCCTAGACTAGGTGACAGAGTGAGACTCTGTCTCAAAAAAAGAAAAAAAAAAAGAAGAAGAAGAAGAAAAACAATAAAATATTTTGAAAATATAAGGCCTATTTCCACAAACTGTTTCTGATCTAAGTAGAAAAGATGAACAAGCCAATCAGAAGACTACCAGAAAAACCTTGGAGAATGGGTAAATTGGTGGAACCATTTTATATCAATGCATTCACCTATAGATATAAGAAACAAAACAGACACTTTTTCATTTATAGACACTTTTTCATTTGTACTTTCCTTAAGTTTTTCTTAATAGTTTTTTTTTTTTGTAAACAAAATTTCTGTTGGATAAAGAAAGAGAAGGTATGTATTTTATGCCTTAATATAGAAATGATATAAACACGATATAAAAATGATATAAACATCAAAGTTGGAGAAAAGAGGGTAAATAATGAGTCCTCACTTTTTTTCTAATAACTAACATCAAAAAAGGTAGAACTCAAGAACGTTTCTTAAATCAGTAAATGTAAGTTGGCTAAAATAAACTTTTAAAGACAACAATTTTCAGATTGTATTGCAAAACCATCATAACTCTTTGTTGTATATGAGATAAACCTGAAGCAAAGTGATCCATACAATTTTTTAAAAATGTTCATAGATATAAGCATTTCAAACATAAAGAAGTAGAGTTCACTGTATCAATAACAAACATTAGGCCAAAAGTTATTAACTGAGACAAATCAAGGTTCTTTATAACATTAAGGGGTGCCAATCACACTGTAGATAAAATAGTTTTGAGTATCTATACAAATAAGAGCTTCAACATACATAAACAAATTTGTAGGAAACAGACAATTCAGAGGAGAAAAATATATTAGTAAAACAAGTATTTGACGGAAAATAAAGTTGGAACACATTGATATTAAAATAAATGTAATTTAAAATTATAGTAAGCCTCTGTTTTCACTAAACTATTTGCACATAATTTTTAATGACAATATTTTATGATTTAACCAAAAGCATTTAAGTGGATGAATTTTTTAAGGGAGATCATAAAAATAGAAATATAAACACACTATTGGAGGATACTTAATTATACCTCTATGGACCATTGACTGAATATTTAAAAATATAAAATATATAAATAATGGAGCGAGGTCTCAAATGCATTATCACTGGCTCTAGAAACTAAGTGTTTACCAGCATACTATACTGTGATACTATAATACTCTTAGCTGAGGCAGGTGAACATATTTATTCAGAGGTGAGATGAAAAATATCTTCTGATTAAAACAAAAAACAAGTAAATATGAGGGGTTTTGGAGGTTTGAGAAGAAAAAAAACTATTGAAATAATTTTCTCAGAGAGAAAGAGTACAGTATGAGGAGGAGTTGGTGTGACTGGCAACAGCTCAAAGAACAAACTTGAGGTCAATTGCAATGATACAGCAAGAGTACTAGATGTTTCCTGGGATCTAAGAATGGAAAGTGAGTGAATCCAGGACCCATAAGGCCACTCAGACTATCACTTCATCTGCCTCCCCACCCTATAACTGTGGGATGTCTCATCTCCCCTTGCCTGAGTTTCCCTCTACTTTATTGCTCTCTTTGGACTTCCTTGCTGTGCTCCATTTACACATACCTCCCTAATAGCTGAGTTACTTCCACTTCCTGCATTACTTGGCTCCCAGGATAGGCACCCTATTAAAAGTAATTACAGTTTCTGTGATGCTCCTCCAGATTCCAGAAAAAGAGAAACTAAATCACATAGTTTAGATCATCAGATCATAGTCATTCCATAGTAATCTGGTGGGATACAGGGCAGGATCAGGTTATAAAAACCAGCTACAATTGAGAAACCTCAAAAGTCTACTGTAGGTATTACTCCCATTTTACCAATATGGTAATTTAAAGGTAATTTAAATGATTTACTCAGGTTACTTCAAAAATTATACCTTAAGTTTTATTGATATGTCCATGCTTTCAATGGTGCCCTCATAATCTTTTTGTTTAAATAACTCCTGCAAAACAAAAGCCAAGAGAAAATGTATTTTTATTCCAAATGGTTCATTTTCATAGGTCTGTAGGAACTATAATGAAAGAATCTCACAGAGATAGTGGGTTGTAAGCACTAAGCATCAGTGGAAACGAGAGAGTTTTTGTGAGAGCATGTATGGTTCTCCTTAGGCTGATGCACTCCTAGACTGCTTCTGGGAATTAGCGGCTGAGTTAAATTGAAATAAAGTAAGAATAGGGCACGTTCTGGCAAATCTTCTCAGGTAAAATCTTATCTTTGTGTATTTTTATAATTTTAGTCTATGTCTATTTTTTTTTAAATTACAAAGTAAAATAAAATTATTTTTGTTCAAAAAATGTTTCTAAAGGGAAATGAAGAAGCTCTTTCATCATCTCTGCTACTAACCCCTATATTTCTAAGGTAACAGCAAGAATACAGTGTTTAAATGTTTTAGAAAAATCAGTTCATATTCTAATAGATACACAGCAAAACTGGATATTATTCACATAATTAAACAAAATATTAACTATAAATAAATAAGAAAAGACATTTATTTCTATTTATTGCAAAACTGTTTAAGTATGAAATCTTCCCTAGAATACTTTTAATACAACCGAGTAAAGACTGGGCCATGTTAACAGCAGAAAGAAAGTAGGCTGGTTTTATAGCATCCATGAGAATAATGATGGGAGACAGAGCATTTAATTAGAATGCAAAACCTCTTGTTTCTCGTGCAAGAATATACATGGTCTGAAACCTTTTAAAATAGAAAAAACATTAGTATTTTCTACAAAACAAAATAGACACTTTTTCATTTATACTTTCCTTAAGTTTTTTCTTAATAGTGTTTTCTTTTTTGTAAACAAAATTTCTGTTGGATAGACACATTTAACTACCAGGTCAGAATCAAAGAGAAATAACTAGAGTTGTAGATTTAGAAGGAGTTGATGATGTGACAATGAATAAAACTACTCAGATTTAGCAAATACAGAGTAAAAACAGAATTAAAAAGGCAAATAATAAAACTTACAGGAATACATACTTAAGAGATGAACAAAAGAAAAATGTCTTGGAAAGATGCACATTTCTTACACTTACAAAGACAAGGTGTTGTAGTAAATTATATGTTTCTAATACACTGTGAGTGGCAGAAAAAATGTACACTTACAAATCAAATAAGTTTTGCTTTACATACAAGTTCACTATTTCAAAATCAAAAGTGTAGAAAGGCAGCATGTATTGTCAATTAATCATAAGTGAATAAATTAGATTATCATGAAGTATAAACTTTCAAAAAACTTTACATGCTGTCTAGGAAATTGGCAAATTTAAAAAATGATAGAAACCTTATTGATAAGTAGACTAACTTAGAGAGGTTCAGTTATCCATATGATTTGGAAAGGAATACCTAAATTGTTTTTATTAAACTAGCAATCTCTGAAGATCAAAACTTAGAATCGTAACTTACACTCTCACATAGCAACTTATGGTAGTAGACAAAATTAAATGTAGAAAATTTCTAAAAATTGAAGAACAGTCTTCAAATGAAAAATCCATTACAATAAAGGGGTGGAGTAATGATAATTGTCTGTAGATTTTATATTTCTATAATAGTTTATCAAATCAGAAAACATCAAATTTTTTATGAGAGGACCTCTTTTTTCCATTTTAAAAATAGTCCAAAAAGCAGGTAAGGAATTTACACTAGCCTGTATATTTATCATCTATATTTTTATTTTGAGATATGTTAAACAAGTAGGATAAGTTATATTTAAAATAAGTAACATAAGCTTATCAGGCTAGAATATAACATTATGCATCACATTAATATAATTCTATAACAAAATTTTTTTGATTAGTCTGCTTTGCTTTATTCTTTTCTATTACAAAAAGGAGTTGCACATCTCAAAATACAGTAAATTAATTTGAACAATTAATTTATTACCAAACACACATTCATGCTGTAAATAGATTCTATTAAAATAAATACCATCTTCTCTAAGAGTAAACACTTATAAAAGTAATCTCCTAGATTGATAGAATTGATATGTGGGATGCTGTTCTGTTCATCCTGTTGAGTAGTACCTTATTGCTTTGTTTAACCTTTTGCGCTACTGTTTTGTATGCCCTCTGAGCTTTATTGTATGCTCCATGTATAATGCAGTTACCAGCACTTCCTTCAAGGCAGATCTGGTCTTCACAAATTCCCTCAGTGTTTGCTTGCCCAGAAAGCCTTTATTTCTCCTTCATCTATGAACCTTAGTTTTTCAGGATACAAAATTCCAGGCTGGCAGTTGTTCTGTTTAATAAGACTAAAGATGGGGCCCCTGTGCCTTCTGGCTTGTAAGGTTTCCCCAGAGAAGTCTGCAGATTAAATGCAATCCCCATCAAAATACTAATGTCATATTTCACAGATCTAGAAAAAATAATTTTATACTTTATTTGGAATTAGAACAGGTCCAAATATCCCAAGCAATCTTAAGCATAAGGAACAAATCTGGAGGCATCACATCACCACATTTCAAGCTATACTACAAGGCTATAGTAACCAAAACTGCATACGATTGACACAAAAATAGAGACATAGAACAGTGGAACAGAACAGAGAACCAAGATATAAAACCATCCACACAGAGCTAACTGATCTTTGACAAAGAAGACATTATACACTGGGGAAAAGAAACCCTATTCAATAAATGGTGCTGGAAAAATTGGATAGCCACATATAGGAAAATGAAACAGGATCAATGTCTCTCACCACTCACAAAAACTAATTCTAAATGTATAAAAGACTTAATTGTAAGGAATGAAACCAAGAGAATTCTGGAAGAAATTGTCAGAAAAACTCTTCTAGGTATCGTCCTAGGCAAAGAATTTATGAAAAAGACCCCAATGGCAATCTCAGCAAGAACAAAAATAAATAAATGGAACTTGATTAAATTAAAATGCTTCTGCACATCTAAGGAAATAGTAACAGCAAACAATCTACAGATTGGGAGAAAATATTCACAAGCTATACATCAATAAGTGGCTGAATCTACAATGAACTCAAGCAAATCAGCAAGAAAAAGAAGTAAACTCATTAAAAAGTAGGCAAAAGAGATGAACAGAATCTTTTCAAAAGAAGATAGACAAACAGCCAAGGAACATATGAAAAAATGCTCAATGTCAATAATCATCAGGGAAACGCCAATTAAAACCACAATGAGATATTACCTTACCCCAGTTAGAATGGATTTTATTAAAAAGTCCAAAAACTATAGATACTGATATGGATGCAGAGGGGAAGGAACACTTATACACTATTGGTGGGACTGCAAATTAGTATAACTTTTATGGAAAACAATATGAAGATTCCTCAAAGAACTAAAATAGATCTACCATTTGCTCCAGTAATCCAGCAAAAATCTGGATATTTACCCAAAGGAAAAGAAGTCATTTTTTCAAAAAGACACCTGCACTTGAATGTTTATTGCAACACAATTCACAACTGCAGAGATGTAGAATCAACCCAAGTGCCCATAAATTTGTGAATGGACTAAAAAACTGTTGTACATGTGTATGTGTACCATGGAATACTCAGCCATAGAAAAGGATGAATTAAGGTCTTTTGAAAAAATTTGGATGGAAGTGGAGACCACTAAACTAAGTGAAATATCTAAGGAATAGAAAAGCAAACACCACATGTACTCGCTATTAAATTGGAACTAACTCATGAGCACACATGTGCACAGAGGGAAGTAAAACTCAGTGGAAATTAGGCAGGTGAGGGGAGGACAGGATGGGCAAAAACCTAATTAATGGTAAAATGAACACTATCTGGGTGAAGGACAGTTACAACCATGACTTAGGCATTATAAAAGAGATCCATGTAACCAAAAAAATTTATAGCCTTGGAGTATTTTGAAATTTAAAATAAAATTAAAAAGTAACCTCAGAAACAATCCATATACATGAACTCGTTAATAAATAAAGAAAATTTTCTATGTCCAAAGTATGGGATGTTTTTGAGCAAAGAAGAGGTGCTATAGTATGATGAATCTCACAAATATTATGCTAAGTAAAAGAAGCTAGACACAGAAGACCACATATTATATGATTATATGAAATACAGAAAAGGGATATATGTAGAGACAGAAAGCAGATGAGTGTTTGCCTTGGATTGTTTGCTGTAGGTGAGAAATGAGACTATAAAGTACTATAAGTGTACACGTGGTGCTGATAGTTGAACACACTATAAATTTGCTAAGAGTTATTGGACTATACATTTAAAATGAATGAATATTTTTGATATGTGAATTATACCTCCACAGAGCAATCTAAAGAGGGTGTGCATTATATATACATTTATATTTTTCAGAGATTAATATAACATGTAAAATATTTCCTGTTATTCCATCCAAAAATAACCTCATAGGAAAACATAGAAATCTCAATTATTAATACTTTGTCTTGATTTGAAAAAGTATCAGATGTGATGCACCATAGTAGAGTTAAAGTAATATTGTTTCAAATTGGCTGATTATATCTACTTATCATGGAAAGGAAGGATGATTCTAAATACTACCTAGATATAACCTCCAACATGTTTATCAAATGATACTAATTTAACATACACATTTAATTATATAGTCTATACATTCTTCCCAATGTCTAAAAGTATTAATAGCTCCTAGATAATCACTAGGCATTGCCATCCTACAAATATCATTATAATTTTAAAACACATTAGAGACTATTTTAAACAAATCAAAACTTAAATATAATGTGATAGTCAAAACTTTGTACAAAATTTAAAGTCCAGTATATGCTCATTTAAGTTTTAAAATTCCACACAATGACAGGGTCTATACATATATATTTGCTTTTCTCATCTTATTTCAACAAAAACAATATAAAGTGCATTTAAAACTTAGAAGTGATTTGAATGATCTACAGCAAAAAGACTAAGGGCTGCAATAATTGTTTTGATGTTAATACTATTTTGGAGGCACAAGTGGTTTATTCTTTGGTTTCTTTTATAACTGTTGTTTATCCTGGAGAAAGAAAATTGATCATTTTCTTTTCTTACTTGTCTCTTACATTACAGAGCTTGAAAAGACCTTAAGGTAACATTTCAACAGCAACCTCACAATAACTTGACTATTTTTGTTTCTTACCCAAAGACAGTAGTACTAGAAAAAATTAAGGAGAATTGCAAGATGTGCTTCCATATATATCCGCAGTTCTTTTATCTACATCTATGTAGCAAAAAAATGCATTGGTGAATATACTTTAGAAGTATCCTTTAATAAACAATTAAATGGTTTATTAATGAATTTTGCCTCATGAATGTATAGGGCAAAATTCTAAGGTATAAGTGATGTACATACACATAGGTGTCTTCTTATATCTATGCTGGGTTGCCCATCAGTGTCTGGACCTTCCTGTCCATCTTTGAGCTTCAGCCTGTGTCTCAGTCTCTGCTTGTCAGGTCCATCAATCTTTTTGTGCCTCTACCTGCCCATCTGTGCTTGTCTGCCTGTCTGTCCATATATATCTCTCTGTGGTATGTGTCTGGCTGTCTTTCACTTTGCCTGCCCCTGTCTATTGATCTGACCATTCCTGTCCCGTTGCCAGTTCCTATCTGTTATTCTGTCTCCACATGTGCTTGTCAGCTTGTCCCTGTTTGCATATCTGTAAAGCTGTATGTATTGGTCTATGTGAATAATATTAATACCGTGTAGAGGGAGGGCGAGAGAGAGAGCTGTGAAATAACCCACTTAGAATTTAATGCTTCCAATTCTATATACTTCAGGATCTATTTGTTAGGAAGATGAGAAGATGCTTCTCAATATTCTTCCTATATACCAAAAGTCTTGTTTTCAAATCGCCTGTAGATAATCCTTGGAAAACACACACACACACGACACAAATGTGCACATAAACACCCTCACACACACATTCATATGTTTACTCACATGTGAACATAAAACTGCTTTTAGAGATAGTAAATCTAAGTTTATTTTAAATAAAAATAACTTCAAACAATGTAATCCACCTGTTAGAGTTATCCACCTGTCTAAATGAAAATATCTACAGATTTTATTTTGGTTTTACTCTACTATGTCCACATACCTACTAAAGTCTAAAATAACAGGGTCCATTAAGACAATTTCCTAAACAATAATAGTGTTTTATTATAGTTCTATGTATGTAGAACCATATATTTTAATTACATAATATAAATTATAATTAAAAGCTAGGGCTACTTAGATTGTGTATTTACGTTGGCTCAGTTTTGGCAGGTGATAGACAATCTTTCTCTTTGTGGTGATTATATTTCTTGTATTAGATATGGACATCTGACAATATCATGAAAGATTCTATTGTGCGAATGAGGCAACAGAAGAATAATTTACAAAGTAGGTCAACTGTACTTACATCACATGGGGGTGCTGGCCTACTTTTCTTTTCAAAGATATTCTACCAGATTCAAATTTGGCTAGAAAATATGACTCAGTTCTACAAAAAACACTGAAGGCAGATAGGAATCATCAATGAACTTAAAAAGAATAACCCAGGAATTTACACAGCATCATATGTTTCTTAGAATTAAAGTAGAATTGCCACCTGGCAAAGATTTCACTCCAATAGGTCTTCACACAAAACCATTCGTGTCTACTCCCTGTTGATGCTGCTAAAATGACTTGAATAATAAAAGTTTTTATAACTACTTGTTAGTTTGGTTTATTCATTATTTCTCTATATAATATGAATTCTTAAATTAAGCATTAACTTATTTACTTGCAAAATTAAATGTAAAATTTTTGTAAGTTTCAAAATTATACCCTTTGTTTTTTTAGAGTTTCTATAAAAAATCTGACTTCTTTATCCATACTCACAGTAATATTTTGAAGAAGAAAAATATCCTAAAATATCAGACATATCTTCTATAAGAAAAGACACACAGAAATTATATAATTAACTAGATAACATACCTACATTTACATAAAAATCTCATTAAAATAAGTACCATATTATTTCTCCTCTCTTTCACCTACATTGCTACATGATATTTGTCCACATTTTCACAGCTATTCCTACAGCAAACATAAAACCCTGCCATGTTTTGAAAACCATTTATTACAATGCTTAAATGCCAGATTCTGGACACAATTTTGGCTACTTACCTACTTTATTTATGCCAAGTAACCACTGGCAGTCACTTTAAATCTCTGTGCCTTGATTTCCACATTAATAAAATGATTATAATGACAACTACCTTGTGAGTCAGTTTGTTGGTAGAATAAACATGAAAAACACATTTTAAGTGCTTTGAATAGTCTTTACTCCACAGAATGTATCCAATAATAACAAACTGCTATTATTAATATTATAAATTTCTCATGTTATTTTAACAAAGAAATTTTGTGTGTACATAAACAGTGAAATTGAAATACTCTAGTAAATATTCACATCAAACTTAGGTAGTTGGAGGGAGTTTGGTAGAAAGAATAGGTCTACTTATATTTTTTAGACTAAAATCCATGCTGCCATATGCAAATTAGATATGCCATAAAATGAAAATTTAGGAGTATTGTATGGTCAAACTTTAGAAGGCTTTGGAAAACCCTGAATATTCTAGAACAAAGATTAGAAAACTATGTTCTTGGAGCAAATCTGACCTAAGAATGTTTTTTACATTTTTTACAAGTGAAAAAGGAGGAAGAGAAGGAAGAGTAATATGCAATAGAGAACTTATAGAGGGAAGCAAAGCCTAAAATGTGTATTGTATTAATTTGCTAGGGTGGCCATAACAAAGTATTACAGACTGAGTGGCTTAAATAATGGAAACTTTCCTCACAATTCTGTAGGCTAGAAGTCTGAAATCAAGGTGTCAGCAGAGTTGCTTTCTTCTGGGGCATCACTTTTTGGCTTGTCCATGTCCATCTTCTCTCTGTGTCTTCACATGGTCTTCAGTCTGTCTAAATTCCCTCTTCTTACAAGGATACCAGTCTAAGGGGTATTCTAATGACACCATTTTAATTTAATTACCTCTTTAAAAATTCTATCTACAAATATGAACACATTCTGAGGTACTGGAGTTTAGGGATTCAACATAGATTTTGACACAGTTCAGCCCATAAAATTTACTATCTGGCTTTTTACAGGCAATAGTTATGAGCTGGTGTTCTAGAAACATGAGGAGGGGTACACCTGATAAGCAAACAAGTATTTTCTTTGTGCTTCCTTTACTATTTATTTGGCATTATACAGAAATTGAAAGAGTCACTCAACTTAGAGATGTGCTTTCTCACTAAGAATCTGCTTGGCTTATTTCACTTAACATAATGCCTTCCACATTCATTCATGTTGTCTCAAATAACAGAATCTCCTTCTTTTTTAAAGCAGAATAGTATTCATTGTGTATATATACCACATTTTCTTTATCTATTCATCCGATGATGGATACCTAGATTTTTTTCAGATCTTATAATTTAATAAAAAGGATTTGCTGAAGGTAAACACCTTGCAGGGTTGGTGGTCAAGCCAAGGTGTTTAATTCTAACTTTGTATCAAAGGGGAAGGGCTTAGTAGATTAAAATATTTACCTGGAGCTAGCCATAGACAAAAGAAGAAAATAGATGAACACAAATCTGGGACCCCAAAGGAAGTCTGGAAATCAAACTGAATAACAGCAAACTCAACATCAGGGGTGTGCCTGGAGCTGATGAAATTATGATAGAAACAACAATAACCATTATCATTTTTAGTAGTTATTTGAACAAGTTCCTATAATAATATTTTACTAATTTTTTTTCATTTGATCCACACCACTATATGAATATTATTATTTCCTACCCACCTCCCCCCCCAGACATAACCTCTACAGATAGGGAAACTGAGTTGAAATTATAACATGGTTCTTCTCTTCTAAAGCACTGGGTCAAAATGTCAAAAGCAATACAACAAAAACTTTAAGCCTCTTTTAGAAAATGAAGTCAGATGCCTAAATTGTCTCCTTATTGGTGAGTAGGTAGGAATTTGTAGGTTTAAGACAGGATTGGCACTTAAATCAGATACTGAATGAAAAGAAACAAAAACAAAAACAAACTGGAAGGCTAGTCAGCAGGTAGTTATGTTTACATTTTAACTGTCTAGAATATGCCAGATACTTTTCTGCAATGCACTTTCAAAACAATTATTTGGCAGTTTCCTTTCATGTAGGGGACTTTTGTACATCTGTTTCTGAATTCCAATACAAAAAATATAAGACAGATATGTGCTACGCTGAATATATCTCCCAATATAATACAGAATATTAAATAGGTTTCCTGTATATTATTAACTTAATATGAGATGCACCTGAGAAATTCAGACATAATTTTTCAATAGTCTTGAGACCCAATGAAAGCTGTTTCTAGATTGGTTACTATTTTTGTAAAGATTTAAATTCACAGCTAAGGTCAACATCTGGCTGATTTTAACATTCACATTTGACAGTTTCATTCTCATTAAAGAAAGTTCAGCATTTTTCAAAGCAGAAGCTGTCTTTTATTTTAATAAAGATTTTCATGTATTTGCTTTGTTCCTTGAGGGATAGATTTATATGCTTGAACTACACTGTGCAGTTGGAATTTGAGGCCATCTCACTAGACAAGTCACTGTAGCAAAATAAAATGCAAATGAAAGGGGCAAAGGGCACAGTATAATGAATAAGAGGATTTATTGTCTTCTCTCCTATTTCCATATCCTTTGGGAGAATGGAAAAGTATGAAATAAGTTAAAGTTTTCTCTGCTATGTTATGGTTGATAATTCAGCTATTTGATACCCAAGTAGAATAAGCCAACTGATTTCTCAAACTAATCACTTTTCAATTTTATCGCTATATGGGTAATGCTTTAGAGCATCTACAGGTACTTTAATGCTAAACAATAACTACATCCTCAATACATTATTTTTATTACTGAAACTGGTAAATAAATAGATCTGTGATAATATACACATACACAAAACACACACATATCATTCAAGAAAAAGTAGTTTCAACTGGAACATTCTTACATGAAACTCCATAGAAAAAATACATTTGAAAATATATATCGTTTATTGAATACAGGTTATGCACAAAATGTTATTTAATGTAAGTGATTTCTACTACTCATCTACCCATAAGAATCTAAAAGGTAGATACTATTATCATCATTATACAGATGATGGGACAGAGGTGTGTAGGTATCAATTAACTTAGATAAACTTCCTTAGCAGATTTAAGCCTAGTTTGTTTTACCTCAATCCAATTTTCTACTATGACAGTTTGACATATGGAATATAGTTAAGAGAGAATTTGAAAATAACTGGATGATCAGTCTGGGATCATCGGTAAAGATGAACACAAGTCATTGACTAAATATAGAACATTTTATGCCTTACATGCACATAAGTAACAACTAAAGAGCCAAACTTAATTTCCTCCTTCTGTGTGTACCAACTAGGGGTCCTGAAATATTAATAAAGCAACTGATTTATGAAAGAATACCATTGCATATTTTCTTCCTACATGTTGCTTGGAAGCAAAAAACATATCATGGGTACTCAATAAATGTTATTTAACAGCAACTAATAAAATGAAATTATGGTAATATATTTTGCAATAAACTCACCATAAGATGAAGCAAAATAAGTTTTGGTATTAGACCTGCAAGCAGAGCAGATTTCAATGGATGAGTTAGTGAATGAACCCTATGGGGAGGCAAGAGACACTAACATGATTGTGGTAGAATAGTTTAATAGTAGGTGAGAGCCATAAAATTTTTTATTGCAATTTGACAAATGAAGCTGCTTCTTTTGATTTTCACATTTGTTCTATTCATATGACATTTAAAAGGTAAATTAAAGGATATATTCCTAAGCTTCTCTGATATCTCCCCCATATCCAAACATGAAGGAACTATATTTCATCATCCATTGGTATCGCCATTGGAATTATTTTGAAAGAACATACAATCTGTTCCCTGAGTTTTTCCTCTTTTTTCCTACCTATGTCTTTTTGTGCACACAATCTGAGATACTTAGAAGAGCCAGTTGTAATTTAAAAAATAGAGAGAGGAAAAAGGATGTTAAATCACTATGTCCTCTGGAACTCATAAGCCACTGAATTGTAAAACTCTGAGAGATTCAGGAATGTATGCAGTTTCAGAGAGTGTACTTCTGTAGATTTAAATTAGAGACGTAAGTTACTGGGGGAGAAATCAGGTTCGGAGATATCTAACTTTCATTTTTAAGGGTGTGGAGAGAAAAGGTTCCACGAAGGAGGGAAAGCTTGCCAAATGGAAGAATCCATAGGGAAACCTTATTTAAGTCCCTGTTCCTCAATTCTTGTAAGGTTCATGAAAAAAGAAGCAGTTAAAAGTACTCTTTGAGGATTCTATACTCTTTCCTCTTTTCCTTTTACAGTCCCTCTGAGAATAAGATAAAATGCACTTAAAGTTACTATTTGGGTGACTCAATCCTTCTTCTCTTTCCTTTATTCTTCTAATAGTCTCTTAAATGCTCCAAAGAAACTGGAACACATTTAACAAGTGCTCTTGAGAAGCTCAGCCACCATTTCCTCTCCTGAGCCCATGATTAACACAGTGATGAACACACAAACTCTGTGTTCCAGTCCAAATACAGCAGCAGGTACACCATGTTCCAGGTCAAATATACCTGCTATCCTAATCCATTCTAATAGTCATTTTAACATGAAAAAAATGCCAACAACATGGTAGGTTTCATTGACCCTATCACACAAGAATAAAACATTTAATAAAAACATCAAAAGCCCTAACGCCACATTTTAAAATGTCTTCAGCTTTCACAAGCTCACTGCGATTACTATGTGCTTGCTTTCTACCCCATATCCCCATTCACTCTCTGATACAGAACACCATCCCCCCTCTCCACACACACACCTCTTTAACTTTTAGGAAACAGACACAGAAGTCATCTTTCCCTGTTCTACTATATCATAAATATCATAAGATACATTTGAGTTTAGGATAAGGCTTTCTCTTTTTTAGTTGGTTAAGTTGATATTCAGAAGTTTGCAAGCTTTTAACATTTTACTTTATTAAACAGTTTCCATACTTACATAGAATATAGTAAGGGTTTTATTATCAGAATAAAGTTAAATAGTAAATTTTTATAGTATGTTCAATTAAAACTGTGGCAGTCAATTTTAGTAAAATATTTTCAAACTCAAAAATAAAGAAATGTAAAGTACAATAGTATATTCTCAAGAAGACTTCTAAGAAGTTTCTTTAAATTAAATACTTTTATCTTTCAAATATTTATAAGTCATAAATATAAATGACACCAAAATTAATAACATCATTTAAAACAAAGTTTATATTTTATAAAATATGGAGAAAATATCATGATTATTTTTAAATGATTCAGAAATATATATGGTTAGGAGAGTTTCCAAAGTATGTATTTTCCTTCACTTTCTGTTGCAGCTACAAAAGGAAAATTCTCAAGAGAATTAATATGAACTTATGATAATGCAGCCTGCAGCACTGTGGTTTTGTTTTGGTTTTGCCTGTTTTTGCTGACAATGCAGTTCAAACTATATCTTACTAATCTTCAGTAAAGGAATCAGATTATTTCACCTATAAACATGCAGCAATAAAGTGTCATTCTTCAATCAATACTATTTAACATCTTTTTCTTTCTACAGATTTGTATCCCCAGCTCATTAGATTATTACCTGATAAATAGGAGAGGGTAATGAATTGAGAAAATAACTACGTACCTTCAGAGAAAACCTGCCCGATAACAATAATCCATTAGAAAACAGGCAATATCCTCTGATCTATTGCCCGCAAAGCTATGACTTGATGGAGAGTTTCATTCCCTGGGCTCAGTTCTCCAGAAGAAAATCAGCACAATTTAAATATTTCTTGGAATGTGACAGCTCTCTAGATCCCGGGTTGCATTCTGTTCCCCAGGGATGGCAATCTGGTGTTCCTGTGTGCATAGAGCAGTGAAGATGAATTGAAAATGCTTGAGATAAATTAGGAATGGCTAAGTTAAAATTGTCTCTGCTCCAGACTCTCTCATCTGCAGTCTGAAAGCCTGTTTTTCTGTGAAAAAGCTAGATGGCAGGCTGCCTCAGTAAGTTCTTCTTAAGCGACAGAGAGCATTTTCAATGAAGAAAAATTCTCCCATTATCTAAGCTAATGTGACTGCTGCTAAATCTAGTTTTTAAAGTGTCTGCTGGCACAAAATTCATTTTCACTATTGCTTTCTTTCAAACTACAGTCTAGAATCCATACTATCAGGCTATATACAGTTCTATCTGAGAGAACATTTAAAGTTTTCAGTTAAATTAAATTGTGTATCTTTTTGCAGTTTTAACAATCATGCATGCACAGGAAATTTCCTCTTTGGGTACAAAAGGTATATTATTGTATTCTATAATATACAGAAGGTTTTGTTTTAAATTGCAGTACCTCAATATGAACAATTGCATCTTCTATTAACCATCACTTATTTTAATTCAATTCCACATAGAAGTATATCATTTTTTAGTGCCAGTTAAAATGCAGAAGTTATATAAAATAGAAAAGGGGACTATCTAATCCTAATATGTGACCACAGAAGTGAATATTGGATTTTTCAATATCCTCATGAAGAATATAAGGTGTTCCAAATAAAACTGAGGTTTGTAAATTATTTCGTTTCTAAGTAAAAACAAGCCATTTTTAAATTCTGCTGATTTTAGTTGAGTGATGTGTTATGATAGTTTTTGCTTATAATTTAGAAAATTATTTTAGAATTTTAATAATATTCCATATTTGAGACATAAATAGTTATACTTTACATGGTGTATTGGTAACCAATAAAACACTGAAAGATTATCAAACTCTTTAGTTCCATTTTTTTACTTAGATTTGTCATATGAAACAATTGTTACATGATCAGAAAGGATACATAAAACCACCATAATCCACAAGAATATGTATTTAAAAAAATAACTGCTAGCTATAAAAAAATTTTGCATGCTTGCTATAACTTTTGACATGTCAATCTGTAATGCTGTATGGTTATTTGACATGTAAGCAAATTGTTGCTTTCATGACAAAACAGGGTTTACACGTGGTAGGGGCAGCAAAGACAATACAATCACTTGAAGGTCAACAAAAATGTAAATCAAAATTTCCCTTAATCCTCCATCTACCCTGTAGCTATAGCTGATCACTTTTCTCAGTGAAGTGGAAAGAAGAAATAGAAAAAATAAAACACCATAGCAAGACGACTCAAACCCCTCTACCTCTTCAGAAGTAGCATCACTGCAGCTATTTCTGAAAAAGAAAGACAAGGAATTGAAAAGAAGCAACTTCAGTATTCCAGTTGGGAACTAAAATTATCTAGTATATTTTAAAAGACTATAAAAGAAAGAAAGAGAAAGAGAGAGAGAAAGAGATATTTTGAAGAAAGGGAAGAAGAAAGAAAATAAAAACAAAGCTATTTATTAGCCTCAATTGGCTTTTTATTTTTAATTTGTTATTTCAGAACCTTACAGGGGTTCAAATGTTTGGTTACGTATATTGCTTTTGTACTATTTGAGTCAGTTATAAGTGTGCCCATCCCCCGGATAGTGTACATTGTACCTGTTAGGTGTGATTTTAGCTATCCCCTCCTCCCTTGTCCCACCTACTTGATTTCCAATGAATGTTATTTCCATATGTGCCCATACATGTTGATCTATGTGTTCCAATACAGTGGTGAGTACATGTGGTGTTTGTTTTTCTAAAATTCACATGGTGTTTAGTGCTTCAGATATATATATATATATATATATATATATATATATATATATACACACATATAGTAAATTTAAAAAGATAAAAGTTAGTATATCTAATAACTGACAGTTGATTGAGTATCCAAATGTATGGCATTAATATGCATTGTGCATCTCAATTAGCACAATAAGAAACTATGCAATGAATGAGGCACACACCTTTCTGAGCTGGAAGAAGACTTAAAGAAAGGGGCGAAGCCATCATTTCTAAGAAGGAGGCCTTGTTACAGGAGAAGAGCCACCTGGAAAATAAGACATTGAGATCTAGGCAGGCCTTAAGCATAGACAGTTTGAAAATATCAACTTGCCTGAATTTGTTGGACCAAGATTTATCTTAAAAAGAGTGTGCAGCTTCAGAGCAGCATAGATGAGGAGTAAATAAAGATTTCAGAACAAGTTGAATCTCTCCAGAAAGACAATATTACCACCTGATGAAGATGTTCTTCTCCATCTTGAAGAAAGGATGGAAGAAGTGTGGCCGGGCGTGGTGGCTCACGCCTGTAATCCTAGCACTCTGGGAGGCTGAGGAGGGTGGATTGCTCGAGGTAAGGAGTTCAAAACCAGCCTGAGCAAGAGCGAGACCCCATCTCTACTATAAATAGAAAGAAATTAATTGGCCAACTAATATATATAGAAATAATTAGCCAGGCATGGTGGCGCATGCCTGTAGTCCCAGCTACTCGGGAGGCTGAGGGAGTAGCATTGTTTGAGCCCAGGAGTTTGAGGTTGCTGTGAGCTAGGCTGATGCCATGGCACTCACTCTACCCTGGGCAACAAAGCGAGACTCTGTATCAAAAAAAAAAAAAAAAAAAAGAAAGGATGGAAGAAGTCGAAGCTGAAATCAAATACACAAATAAAAGTATCCAGAGTTGCCAGAACTTGCTGAGAGCATCATTCCAAAACCTCTCTCATAGTGAAGCAAATGTCTTGGAAAAACTACCTTCCATGAGTCTGCTTGAGATTAGAGGCATTCTTTTCAGATATTTCAATTAATGTATGAGAAGGTGAATGGAAACAACAGTTGCATGATGAAGAAATGAAAATGAATGTTTTGGAATAATAATATGGTTTGAGAGTTGGAATCTGCACTAGAACATTTGAAACTGCAGTGTGACTTGACCTGACCCTCCAGCATAAGGAACATGAGCAAAAGATGTAGTTGCTGTTACATCATTTCAAAGAGCAAGATGGAGAAGACATTATTGAAACTTTAAAAACATATGAAGATAAAATATAGTAGTTGGAAAAGAATATTTCCATAAGAAAATCAGTAGACATCTTAAGAAGAAACTCAAGGAACTTGTAGGGAAAGCGACAGCCATCAGAACATCATGATGCTAGAGATGGAGTCCTAAACCCAGAAGAAGCAGGCATGCTTTCAGAAGACTTAAAATGAACTTCCAGAACTGAAAGTATGAAATTAAGCAGAAGAAAAGGAGAAATAGTTCATCAAGCAGTTTAAGAACACAACCGAATCCTCAGAAGCCTGGGAAAATGTCCTGGAATTTCCTCCAGTTTACAGCTTTTTAGCTTCCCCAGTGGGAATTTGTTAAAACAGAAACAAGAACATCATTTTAGAAAATCTGTCGACCATCATTCCAAATTCAACCTGGGAAATGTGGAACATCTTCATGGTGTTACACATGTAAAGTTGTGTTGCAAAGAATGATATCAGATTTCTGCCTTGGAACTATCATTATGATATTCTAGTCTTGGAGCTAGGGTTGGATCAATGACTGCTGATTCCATTTAAGTAAGCATTTAACCATCAAAATTTTAATTTAGTAGATATGTAAAAATATTTCTTTTTTAACATGTTAGAAATTAAAGCTCAAGCTCACTATCTCTTTCCTCAGGATAAAAGAAGGGTAGAAGGAATCCTTAATCCTTTTATATAGTGTAAATGTGTATCTCTTATATAGTATATTTGTGGAGTTTTAATTTATATTTTCATAATTAAATACATATTTTCTAATATTTAATAACATTTAAATATTTCTACTTATCAATATGCTTAATTTTTTTCCAGGCATTATTGAAGAACAAAACTAATAGACTAAAATAGCCATCAAGTGAATATTATCATATAAAAGTATACTATATTGTAATGGTATTTTATAACTACAGTGCAAATATGTTGTTATTCTCAAATACAACCATATTATTATTTTTTAAAGATCTAGCTAAATATTGCTTTTGCCAGAGGGAGAGTCGTCTGCTGCATGTGCTTTGGCACAGCTGAAAATTTGTGCCCAAATGCAGTTTGTGGGCTAAGACCACCTATCAGGTTTTTGGATTGAGGTTAATTTATGGTCCTCAGAAGTTGAGTAGTCAGTCTGACTTTTTAAAACAGGGTGTCTGCTCTGTTTCTGGAATTGTTTTATACTTATAATATTATAATATTGGTTTTCTAATACTGAAGAATATAAGTTTCATCACTCTTGCCTTTGCCTTCGCCATATCTCTCCTTATGCTACTAAAATTGGGAGAATGGATGTATTTCCATGGAATGGGGAAACAATGTTAAAATAGCACTACATCTGTATAGTGAATAACTGTATCAAGTTAATTGAAGACAATATGAAATGAGACTGTCCATCAACTGGAGACATTTTGAAGGTATTTCTACAAAAGTTAGTAAGATATAATTTCAAGGCCTTTTGCACAATAATGAAACAAGGTTTGAAAAATGGAAGATATATATTTTTTAAAAGTTCCATAAATGGGGCCAGGCATGGTAGCTCCACGGTGGCTCACACCTGTAATCCTAGGACTCTGAGAGGCCGAGGCAGGATGATCGCTTGAGGTTAGGAGTTCGAGACCAGGCTGAGCAAGAGCGAGACCCCATCTCTACTAAAAATAGAAAAAAATTAGTTGGCCAACTTAAAATATATAGAAAAAATTAGCCAGGCATGGTGGTGCATGCCTGTAGTCCCAGCTACTTGGGAGGCTGAGGATCACTCAAGCCCAGGAGTTTGAGATTGCTGTGAGCTAGGCTGACATCATGGCACTCTAACCTGGGTGACAGAGTGAGACTCTGTCTCAAAAAACAAAAACAAAAACAAAAACAAAAACAAAAACAGTTCCATAAAAGGGAAAGGTGAAAAAAGTAGGAGAGAAGTAGGATATAAATAAAAGTTTCAGGAAAATAATAGCTGACGAGAGAAGAACTGAAATATGCAACATCCACAACAAACTCAACAGATATAGACAAATAGACGGGAAGTAAAAAGCAGGAGTAAGCTACTGAGGAAGAGAGTGAAGGAAAAGGGAAGGGAGAGAAAAAAAGAAGAGAAAGGAATGGAGAAAAGAGAAGGGAAGATAAAAAAGAATGAGATTCTGAAAGAAAATATGTTTTACTTGAGAATTGACTTCATTAAAGTAGTTAGCAAATCATTACATAAAAGATGAGCATTGTTTATTGACTCTACATGAGGGAATCGAGATGGTTTCAAAGAGAAAATAAAATTTAATAAAAATCTTCCATGATATTAGGGAGTTTTCAATCACTTGGTGCTGATGAAAAACCCCATGTGGAATTGACAGCATATGTAAAAGTTTTAGGGTTAAATCAAATTATGTGGCATATTAGTCTTGATTTCCTGTGGACTCTACCTGGTAAGGCTAGCTAACAATTGAAAAAGTTATATAGTCAGATCTTGCAGATCATTTTAAGGATGTCAATATTATTCTCCAGATGATGATGAGTAAATAGAATTTTATGGAATGATTATGGGAAAAGGCATTATACATACTTTAGAAAGATTAAAACAATAAATCCACACAAGAATCTCAATAAACTCATAGCAAGAAAACCTAAGCACACATATGAAGAAAACACAAGGCATGGCTTCATCAGTGTGCTGAAAACAATGATAAAGAAAATATCTTTAAGATAATATAAGACCAATTAATTGATTAACATTCAAGTGCAGATGTCTTTTTTATAGAATATCTTTTTGTCATTTGGTACAATCCCAGTAGTGGGATTGCTGGATCAAAAGATAATTCTACTTTTAATCCTTTGAAGTATTTCCATACTACTTTCCATAAAGATTTTACTAGTTTGTAATCCCACCAGCAGTGTATGAGTATTCTTGTGTCTCTGCAACCAAGCCAACATTTGTTGTTTTGGGACTTTTTGACAATTAAGGTGAAATTTTATTGATAGTTATTTTAAACATTTGCTACATTTTATGTTCTACATCATGGCATAGACTAAAGATCATAAAAACAAGTATTTGTATTCAAGAGAGCCAAATTATTAATACTTCAATATTTCATCAATAGATCAATTGATAGAATCTGCACAAGCAACTTAAGGTAAAAGACATGAGATATTTTAAGCTTCCTTAAAGATATGAATCCTGACTTTAAAAAAATCTGTAATGGAATTAGAAAACTATCTCTTGTTCTTCCAAAGTAAATGAGTCTTTTATTTGTCCTGTATAGTAAAACTCAAAAGATGAGAGCTCTTGACCAGTTATCTATTCATAAATTGTTACTGATTTACATAAAAATAGAATACTTATGCATGATTTGATAAAATTGAATACTAATCCTATTAGAACTGACATTTTTGATTCAAGAAAGTATGAATTTATTATAAACAATAAAATATTCTCCCAGCAGGTATTATTTAAAAATTTATTAAAGTACTTCAATGTATTTTCTAATTAATGTTAAGTAGTTTATGAGGTAGATAAACACAATTTGAGAAATCACTTAAACTCCATTGCCAAAACAATACTGTTTTTGCAGGTAACACAAGCTATTAAAGCACTACATTAAAGTCATATGTAGATATATATATATATATATATATATATATATACACACACACACACACACACACACACACACTCATTTTCTCAATTAAAATAAATGCATATAGAAAATTGTGGTGACAAATTTCCATTCCTCATTTCAAATTCAAATGATCTGAGCTTTATTTGAGGAATATTTTGATAACATGTCTGGGCAAAAATAATTATATACATTAATAATATTTATGTTAGAGATGAACTTTTAAATTAACTATGACAGATATTAAAGCGAACAATATTTTTAACTCTAAAGTGACAAAAATTGAAAATGTCATCAAATTTGTGGGGAAAACACTAAGCACTAAACAATGGAGAAACCTGCTAGCATAACCTCTGCCAGGTAATCAGTGTTACTACCCATAATATGTCTTCTTAATCGTATGTACCCTTGATATGATATGATCAGAAGGGAACTTTACCTTTATGTTCTTGCTACCGAAAACTCATAACCTCAATTTAATCCTGACAAAATCCTTAGATGAACCACAGTGCTGGGATTCTTCAAAATAATGGCAAAGAATTCTTCAAAACTGTCAAGGTCATCAAAACAAAGATAGTCCAAGAGACTATCACTAGCCAAGAAAACTCTGAGGAGACAAAATGTAATGTTATCACATCCATACCTGAATGGGATTCTGAAACAGAGAAAGGACTTTAGGTCAAAACTGAGAAAATTTAAATAAAGTATGGATTTGGGTTAATAATAATATATCAATATTGGTTTATTAATTGCAACAAATTTACCATAGTTGATATAAAATATTAATTATAGCAGAAACTGTGGGGTTAATAGGAATTCTGTATATATAACCTTTGCAAATGTTCTATAAATTTAAAACTATTCTAAAATGTAAGAGTTTAAAAACTTTTTGAATCATGTAACTTTAAATTTGTGAAAGGACTTTTAAAGATAATATACATCAGCCCCTTGTTCTTTATTTCATGGTTGGTTGTGCTGTACAAAGGCAGTGTCAGAAGACCTAATACCAGTATTTTTAGTTTACTACTCAGTTCATCATACCATACTGTGCCTTTATCTATAGAAAAAAAAAAAAAAACAACTAGGATTAATATCTTTATAGTATTGTCCAGCCATAATTTTTTAATAATTATGTAAAATCTCTTATTTAGACACTACAGATAATAA
>VSMD01050632.1:0-31582 GCA_008750895.1 Mirza zaza
TTTTTTGAGACAGAGTCTCACTTTATTGCCCAGGCTAGAGTGAGTGCCGTGGCGTCAGCCTAGCTCACAGCAACCTCAAACTCCTGGGCTCAAGCAATCCTGCTGCCTCAGCCTCCCAAGTAGCTGGGACTACAGGCATGTGCCACCATGCCCGGCTAATTTTTCTATATATATTAGTTGGCCAATTAATTTCTTTCTATTTATAGTAGAGATGGGGTCTCGCTCTTGCTCAGGCTGGTCTCGAACTCCTGAGCTCAAATGATCCGCCCACCTCGGCCTCCCAGAGAGCTAGGATTACAGGCTTGAGCCACCGCACCTGGCCTTGTTGCATAATTCTTATTGCTTGGTAACAGGCACAATTAAGTTCTTCAGAATAGATAAACTTTCCTCTGATACTGAATTCTAAAAAACAGTGTATCATATGAGACCTCACACAAATCATATTTGGGATCACCAGGTCACTAACTTCAACAATAGTATTATAGTAAATACAAACACCTTCTTCATACAGTTGTTTTTTGTAGCCACTATCAATAAAAACTAAGGAAGGACACAACACTAAAGCCAATTCTGTAAATACAAGTCTACTGGGCTCCAAACTAATATGAGTAAAGGTGCTATAAACACTTATATACAAGTCAAAAGACTTGTGGACATACAATGCTTGATACTGCAACTACATAACTTAATGAAATAATATGGAAACTAATGAAATATAAGTAAAAAGACAGAAAGAATTGCTATCGCTATGAAAACTAAGTTCAAAATAGGAAACACTTATTGAAGTAGATAAGATAAACTGCTATTGAGTAAATGATGAGCAAGACAGTGAAAAAGCCTGTGGGGAAGAGGGGTAATTAATAGAAATCTAAAAAGATTCTAGGCTCAGATCGTTTTACAGATGTATTCAAGATGTTCCAAAACTGGAGATCTTAGATGGTATGTGCTGGGTTGCTTTATCTAACACAATGATGGACATAAGTTTTCATTCCTCTTGGGTAAATAACTAGGAGTGGAATGGCTGGGTCATTGGACCCATTTCATTTATCCATTCACCTGTCAATGGGCATTTGAGTTATTTCCAGTTTGGCGCTATCATAAATAAAGGTGCTAAGAACATGTACAAATCTTTGTGTGGACATATATTTTCATTCCTATTGAGTGAACAGGAATCTATCTAGGAGTTCAACAGATAGGTCTGTTTTTGGAGAGAGACAGGGAGTACATATATAAAACTTTCTGGTGAGAAAACCTATCAAATAATTCCATCCATGGAACCAGCTAGAGTATGGAGAAGGAGAAAACAGAGGAAAGGAGAAAGCTAATCTAAGAAACAGAAAACCAAGAATGTGCCCAGAAAGACAAATAAGAAAAGAATAAGCCCATAGACAGGTGATGCACAAAAGTGTGGAAAGAATGTGGGTTGTTGAGGGCAAAACCATGAGGAATTTGGGGGCTGAAAGGAACCAATCTGCACTAGAGACAATGCCGAAAAACGAATGAGGAATTGGTTAGGAACATCACTCATCTGCCCTCTCTCAGCTATCTTTGTTGTAAAGCAGATTCCCATGACATTGTTTCTCTCCCGTAGCCCTCAAGACGCTAACCCTAACCAAAGAGACTACACAACCCAGAATGCAACACGCGCCCTCGGCGAACGAGTCCTACTCTTGTCCCAGGATGCAACGCGACCCTCTTCCACAGCTATGAAAGACTGCGAGTTCCCGGAGCATTAGGCCGGGCGAGTTGACTCCCAGCTCACCTCGGAGCTCCGGGAGCCCTTCAGCACCTGCTTGGTGAGCGCGATCACGTCAGTACCACAGGTGTTCACCTTCTCGGTGAGAAGCCCCTTCACGGACTGACCAAACCGTGCTTGAGAATCTGGCGTTCCAGTCGCCATCACTTCAACTAGCGATCGCCTCCGCACGGACGATGGCGTGTCGCGGGGGCCAAAAGGAATGCAAAGCGTAAGAGGATGTGTCTCCGTACCTACTGTGGGAAAAGGAAAGGACGCATGCGCCTAGCGGAGATTGCTCTTTGCTCACTTCTGTCGTGAGGAAGACGGGGCCGAGGCAAACATCTCTGGAAAGGATGGGGGACAATTTCAGTAAATCTGTGGTTTAGAATCAGAAATCCTGGGTAACACTCCCAATGCTACCATTTAGCAGTGTGTGACTGCAAATTACTCCACCTATGTCTTACCTTCTTCATCTGTAAAACAGAAGTAATAATGTTAAAGTTTCCAAGTGCTTATGAGAATGAATTAAGATCATTCAGTTCAATTTAAATAAACATTTCCTGAACTAAATACCAGACAGTGTACTAGGCCGAGGATAGAGAAAGAAATGAGATACAAGTGTCTCCACGGAGCTCCCAGACTGATGAGGCACACAGGCGTGTAAATAAATGAGCTACGAAGAACGACCTAATAGAAAAATTAGGACACAAACAGGCACTTGAAAGAAAAAGAAAATCAAGTGGCCAATAAATGTTAAAATGCTCAACATCACTAGTGATTTTTAATGATAAGTACTTCATTCTATTAGGACCAAACTAATAACTGCCTTGGAAATGAATTAATATGTAAAATGTTTCAAGTAACTCCATTTCTTTTTTAGCTAATGCACAAGAGAGATGAGAATATTATTGTATTGAAATTTTTTCTGGGCGTGGTGGCGCATGCCTGTAATCCTAGCACTCTGGGAGGCGGAGGTGGGCGGATCGTTTAAGCTCAGGAGTTTGAGACCAGCCTGAGCAAGAGCGAGACCCATCTCTACTAAAAATAGAAAGAAATTAATTGGCCAACTAAAACATATATATATATATAATTAGCCGAGGAGCTAAGAGCCCAGGAGCCCAGGAGTTTGAGGTTGCTGTGAGCTAGGCTCATGCCATGGTACTCTAGCTCCAGCAACAGAGTGAGACTCTGTCTCAAAAAAAAGAAAATTTTGTTCAAAATTACCTGTACTCAGTATCAACATTACTTCCTCTTCCAAGTGTGTAGAACTACAAATGTCTCTGTTGAATCTCATTTAATTTTTGTTCTTAATAAAATTTTTTGAGTTATAATTCAGGTACAATAACTACATTCTTTTTTGTTGTTGTTTGAGATACTCTCACTCTGTTGCCCGGGCTAGAGTGCCATGGCATCAGCCTAGCTCCCAGCAACTTCAAACTCCTGGATTCAAGCGATCCTTCTGCCTCACCCTCCCTAGTAGCTGGGACTACAGGTATGCACCACCATGCCCGGCTAATTTTTTCTATATATTTTTAGTTGTCCAGCTAATTTCTTTCTATTTTTAGTAGAGATGAGGTCTCATTCTTGCTGGTCTTGAACTCCTGACCTCCCGCCTCAGCCTCCCAGAGTGCTAGGATTACAAGTGTGAGCCACCACGCCCGGCCTACAATAAGTGCATTCTTTTAAGGTGCACAATTTGAGTATGACAGATGTGTACACTTATGAACCACCACCACTATTAAGATACAGAACATTTCCATCACCCCCAGAAGTTTCCAGGTGCCTCTTTGCAGTCCATCTCTCCCTCTCCCTCTCTAGGAAAAACTGCTTTGCTTTTGAGAACTACAGATTAATTTGCATTTCTAGAATGTTATATAAGTGGAATCATACAGGAAGTACTCTTTCTTTGCCTGCTTCTTTCAGCATGATGGTTTTGAGAATCATCTACATTGTTGTGTGTATAACTAGTCTGTTCCTTTTTATTACTGAGAAATATTCCACTATATGGATATATCTCACTTTGTTTATCCACTCACCTGTTGATGGACATTTAGATCATTTCTACTTTGAGGATATTATGAATAAAGCTGCTATGAACATTTATATACAAGTCTTTCTGTGGGTTGTTTTCATTTCTCTTGGGTAACTAGGAGTGGAATGGCTGGATCATATGGTAAGTGTTCAACTTTTCAAGAAACTGCCAAGCCATTTTTGAAAGTGTTACCATTTTAAATTCCCAACAGCAATGTATGCCACCATGGTTGCTCTACATCCACAAAGTCAGGAAAAGAGTGATTGTTCTGTAGCCACAGTAACCAGTAACCGCCTGTGGGAGGCAGACTGGCCACTGACAGGTGGCCTCCATGATCCCCACCTCCTTGTATTCATGCCTTTGTGTGATGCCCTCTCTCCTCTCATGTGTGGGCAGGGTCTGTGACTTACTTCTAATCAATAGTATATGCACAGGTGATGAGAGATACTTGATTACCTTACAGAAGACTATAAGGCCCATCTTGCTGGAGTCTCTCTCCCTTGCTGGCTGTGAGTGAGCAAGCGGCCATGATGGAGACCTCCACATGGAACTGCAAGCACCATCTAGTCACTAAGATCTGGGCCCCAGCTGACAGGCGGGGCGGGAGAAGCTCTTAGCTAACAGTCAAAAGGAACTGAATGCTACTAACAACCAGGCAAGGAAGGAAGCAGATCCTTCTCCAGTAGAGCCTCTAGATCAGGCGTCCTCAAACTGCAGCCCACGGGCCACATGCTGCCCGCCAAGGACATTTATCAGGCCTGCCAGATGCCTCCGCTGCCTGTCCTGCTTAGAAGCCGACTCGTCCCAGGCCCACAGTGCGTACTCTCCAACAGTCTAAGGGACAGTGAACTGGCCCCGTGTTTAAAAAGTTTGAGGACCCCTGCTCTAGATGAAAACCCAGCCCTGGCCCATACCTTGACTACAGCCTTGTAAGACCCTAAGCAAGTGGCCCAGTGAAGCTGCACTTAGATTCCTCACCCATAAAAAATATAAGATAATAAAGTGTATTGTTTTCAGTCACTAAGTTTGTGGTAATGTTTATGGTAATGTGTCAATAGAAAACTAACATACCACAAGAACTCGTCTGAAATATGTTCAGTCTCTGACAACTCACCTCAGTGACCCCCTTTTGCAAACCAAGCAATGAGGATCTGCCCCCTCACTTCTCAAAGTCAGTCATTCAAGGACAGATTCATCCCAATAATCACCCCTCTAAGTGCCAATCAATCAACAATAGCCTCACTCAAGTAACCACAGTTCTACAGATGATACCAACTCACTCACATCCATCCATTCCTGAACTCCACACTTTCCCAAAACCCTATTAGGATTAGCAGTCTACTCTGCTTGGAGAGACACCTGCTCTTCCATAGTATAGTAAATAATAAATTCAGTTTTGTCTCTTACTTCATATATTGAGTTGTGGTTTCATCATCCTTTGACAATTCTGAAAGTTCCGCCAAGATCAGTTTGAACATAACACTTGAGGAACTCTCAGGTCAACAGGTGCACTCACCAGACCCCTTGCGCTCAAACTCTGTCCTTTAAGTCAACTGCCATGTGAGTCAGTCTGTACAACAATTTGAATTCTGACCAGTTTCAATGAACTCTTGTTACTGAATTAATTTTGTTATGCAATCATATGTAAACAAATAAATCTTTGTATAAGGTAATTAGGCCTAGAACTTTGTATTAAGTTATTAGACCTTTTGGTTTAGAGACGCACCATTTTGTTGTTAAATCTAGGTCTTTGTATAAGGTTATTAAATTTTTTGTTTTGGAAGTATACTGCTTGACAGTATACTGTTTGTGTAATATATTTGCCATTAACTTGATTATTCTCCTGATGCTTGCCTTGGTTTTTCTGTGATGCGTCTTTATGTACAAGGTTATGTTTCAAGGGTTCTCACTTTTTCCAGGATTATCTTGTTTCTTTCAAATGTTTAAGGGAGTGTTTCACAGGGATTCATGGGTGGAGTCGTAGATATGATAGTCTTCAACCCAGTCCAAGCTGGCCCTTGAGGGTTAATAACCGAGGTTTGTTAGAATGAAGACTAGCTAATGTTACCAAATATAGTAAATGCCTTCTGCTAATGGAAACTAACCAACATTTTTCTACTAGTTGATTAACTAATTATTTGCTTTCTCTTATTATCATCTACTTGTGGTTTGGGGGGTGTTTTGTTTTGTTTTGCTTTGCTTTTCAGAGAGAGGTTCTCATTCTGTTGGGTCACCTGGAGTATAGAGCATAATCATAGGTCACTGCAGCCTTGAACTCCTGGGCTTAAGTGATCCTCCTGCCTCAGCCTCACGAGTAGCTGGGACTCTAGGCACACGCCAGCAGGCCCAGCTATTTTCTTTTTTTGTAAAGATAGCATCTCACTTTGTTGTACAGGCTGATCTTGAACTTCTGGCTTCAAGCAATCTTCTCGCCTTGGCCTCCCAATGGGCTGGGATTATAGGTATAAGCCACCATGCCTGGCCTGGTGTTACTATATTTTTTAATTTTTAATTATTATGGATACATAATAGTTGTATATCTTTATAGGATAAATGTGATGTTTTGATATATCACATTTGATACATCACATTTGATACATCACATTGTATGTTTTGATACATACAATGTGAATTAATCAAATCAGAGTAATTGGGGTTTCCATCACCTCAGGCATTTAACATTTCTCTGTTAGGAACATTCTAATTTAAGTTATTTTAAAGTATACTCTAACACTTTGTTCTTGTAGCAAATATTGTTCCTTCTGTCTGACTATCTGTCTGACTATAGTTATGTCTAACTATATTTTTACACCCATTAACTATCCCCACTTTATCCTCCAACCCCGGCTACATTTCCCAGCCTCTGGTAACCATCATTCTACTCTCTGTCTCCATGAGATCAATTGTTTTTAATATTTAGCTACTACATGTGAGTGAAAACATGCAAGATTTATCTTTTTGTACTTGGCTTATTTCACTTAACATAATGTTCTCTAGTTCTATCCATGTTGTTTCAAATGGCAGGATTTCATTTTTGTGCCTACATAATATTCCATTGTGTATATGCACCACAATTTCCTTATCCATTCATCAGTCAATGGACACTTAGATTGATTCCATATCTTGGCTGTTGTGAATAATGTTGCAATAAACATGGAGGTGCAAATATCTTTTTGATACACCAAATTTCCATCCTTTGGATATATAGCAAACAATGGGATTGCTGGGTCATATGGTAGTTCTATTTTTAGTTTTTTGAGGACCCTCCATACTGTTCTCCATAGTGGTTACACTAATTTACATTCCCATCAACAGTGTATGAAACTTCCCCTTTCTCCAAATCCTCGCCAGCATTCATTATTGCCTGTCTTTTTGACAAAAGCCATTTTAACTGGGGTCTGGTGCACTTTCTTAATCCAAAAACTCTATTACATTTACCTAATGAAGGAGAATCTCTAGATCGTTTCTGTAATTCAAGAAGTGACTATGGCCAGAACAGAACTTTTGGCTACACCATACTAAATCTTGATGCAATATTGTTTGTTGATTGGCATCTGAGTAAATATAAAAAGTATCAATACCATGCCTGATATAAGTAGTGCAGTCACTCTTGTAAAATCCAATTCCTTACCAGAAGTAAAATTGTTCAAATGACTGAACTGTGGTCCTTTCTAGGACAAATCAAATTACTCATCCTGTAGTCCTACCTACTCAGGAGGCTGAGGCAGGAGGATCCGTGAGCCCAGGAGTTGGAGGCTGCAGTAAGCTATGATCATGCCACTGTACTCCAGCTTGGATGACACAGTGAGACCTTTTCTCCAAAAAAATAAAATAAAATAAAAAGAATGGTCACCTGGTAGCACCAAATAAAACTTCAAATAGACACTAGATGAAAGTCTTAATGAAAGACCTCATTCCAGGCCGAGCACGGTGGCTCACGCCTGTAATCCTAGCTCTCTGGGAGGCCGAGGTGGGTGGATCGTTTGAGCTCAGGAGTTCGAGACCAGCCTGAGCAAGAGCGAGACTCCATCTCTACTATAAATAGAAAGAAATTAATTGGCCAACTAATATATATAGAAAAAATTAGCCGGGCATGGTGGCACATNGAGCCCAGGAGTTTGAGGTTGCTGTGAGCTAGGCTGACGCCACGGCACTCACTCTAGCCTGGACAATAAAGTGAGACTCTGTCTCAAAAAAAAAAAAGAGGCTAGGTGTGGTGGCTCACACCTGTAATCCTAGCACTCTGGGAGGCCAAGGCGGGAGGATTGCTCAAGGTCAGGAGTTCGAAACCAGCCTGAGCAAGAGCGAGACCCTATCTCTACTAAAAATAGAAAGAAATTAATTGGCCAACTAAAAACATAGAAAAAATTAGCCGGGCATGGTGGCACAAGCCATTAGTCCCAGTTACTTGGGAGGCTGAGGCAGAAGGTCTATATATTTTTAGTTGGCCAATTAATTTCTTTCTATTTTTAGTAGAGACGGGGTCTCACTCTTGCTCAAGCTGGTCTCGAACTCCTGACCTCGAGCAATCTGCCTGCCTCAGCCTCCCAGAGTGCTAGGATTACAGGTGTGAGCCACCACACCTGGCCTGAGAAATTTTTTTATGAGATAACAAAGGATGTGGCTAGTTCATACCTCCTCTATAACTAGATTAATCTGCAAAAATGCATACAGGTGAGGAATTGTAAAGGACCAAAAAATTGTAAGGGCTGAAACCATGCCTCAAGGTCATTTGAACATATCCAAATAGATTTTATAAATCACAATTCTCTATGGATTATAAATACGCACTAATAAGAGTACATTTATTTTCTAGATGAGTTGTAAATTTTCTTTGTTGAACATATGCACACATTCTGTTGATTACATACCTAAGAATGGAGTTGCTGGGTCATAGGTTATATATATGTTCAATTCTAGTAAATAATAGAGCTTATGTTTTAGACAAGGAAATCAGGAAATTAGAATTCATACAAGCTTTCAGTATAAACTAAAGTTATACGGGATGTTTTGCATTGATCATTGATCAACATTGAGAACAAAACCAAACCACAACAAAGACTTGAAGAAATCCAAATGGAGATTCTTTGAAAAAGATTAATAAAACAAACTCCTGATGAGCCAAGAAAAATATAACATTTGAAGAAATATATAACTGCCAAAATTACTCAAGAAGATTCAGAAGAGTTGAGAAGACCAATAACTATTGAGAAAACTGGAAAGTTTTGTTTGAGAATTATCTTCCCCAATATGACATTAGGCCCTGACAGTTCTCATGGTCACCTTTCCTTATAGCTTTAAAGAACAGATAATTTGGAGATGATATTTAATCTGCTTATAGGACATACAAAAAGACTGAGAGTTTCTCAGATAACTTTAAAAAACTAGCAAAATCATAATACCAAAACCTGGCCATGTACAAATAAGAAAACTGTAACCCAATTTTTCATATGAATAGAAGTGTAAAAAAAAATAAAATCCTTAGGATTGCTTGAGGTCAGGAGTTTGAGTTTGCAGTGAGCTATGATCACCCCAATGCACTCTAGCATGGGTGACAGGGTGAGACTTTGTCTCAAAATAAATAAATAAATAAAATGAAACACTTGTGACAAATACTGACTTATTTAAGAGATTCATTATATTAATAGATATCTTGGTGTCCACCCATTCCTAGAATAAACTACTAATACCTTGTCCAGAGTGTCTTCATGTAGTATAGAATTGAATTCTCTTTGTTATTTACTTAGGATTTTTTTCTTTTTTTTTTTTAAGGATTTTATTTCTTTTTTCTTTTTTTTTTTTTAATTGAGACAGAGTCTCACTCTGTTGCCCAGGCTAAAGTCTTGTGGTGTCAGCCTAGCTCACAGCAACCTCAAACTCCTAAGCTCAAGCGATCCTTCTGCCTCAGCCTCTCAAGTAGCTGGGACTACAGGCATGTGTCACCATGCCTGGCTAACTTTTTCCATATATTTTTAGTTGGCCAATTAGTTTCTTTCTATTTTTAGTAGAGACAGGGTCTCACTCTTGCTCATACAGGTTTCGAACTCCTGACCTCAAGCAATCCTCCCGCCTCCAGGCTCCCAGAGTGCTAGTATTATAGGCATGAGCCATAGCCCCCAGCCTGTTTTCAATTCTTTTAGGAATATACCTAGGAGTGGAATCGTGCGATGTGGTAACCTTATGTTTATTTAACCTTTTAAAATTTAGATTTCCTCCTCTGTAAAATGGGAGTAACAGTGGGATCTACTTCTCAGGGTTGTTGTGATTGTCATATTTAATCTGCTCAATGAGATAATGCACGTGAAAGTGCTGCCAGGCACAAAGTAAGTGCTGATTAGATATTGTACTATATTCTTATAGTTATTATTACAAAATGGGGTCCCTAAGTTTTCTGAACTCTTATTAGTAGAATTAGTAGAATTGAGAGATACTATCCTCATCTTCTGCTGGAGTCCTTCAGTGGCTCATTCAGTATTTATCAATGATTTGATATTACCAGATGAAGTCACAGCCCCAAGGGAATGCACATTGTTGGTGTCAATCTTTCAATCTTTATAGAAAAGATGGATCATCAGACAAGCAACCAGGACTCATTGATGGAGACTCACAAAAGTGGGAGATGGAATTTCTGCTCCTCGCTAGGGTTTGTCTTGGGTAATAGCAAGACCCTGACTTTACAAAAAATTCAAAAATTAGCCAAGTGTGGTGGCATGCACCTGCAGACACCCAGCTACTTGGGAGACTGAGCCAGGAGGTTTGCTTGAGCCCAGGAGTTTGAGTTTGCAGTGAGCTAGGAAAAGGTCACTGCACTCTAGCCCTGCTGACAGAGTGAGACCTTGTCTCAAAAGAAGAACAAAAACAAAGTTAATTAAGTTACATAACTCACCCGAGGTCACATAGTTAAAAAGTGGCCAAGCTAGATTTTGAACCCAAGCCTATCTGACTCTTGGGCCTGTGCTCTCAACCACTACACTTCCTTGCCGCTTGAAAGAGCAGCAAAATAGGAGTTAGGACATCTGGGTTCTTGCCATCACTATCTTGTGTGACCTTACTTCTGAAGTTCTCATTTCCTTAGCTGTGAAATAATAAGACTAGATAAAATATCTTGGGCATTCGCAACCCTCCTGACTCTGTCAACTGTCCATGTAAAATCCATGTTGATTTTACAACATGGAAAGTCCCAAGCCTTGGTTCCTAAGCCAGACACCAGTCGCTTCTGGTGCACTCTGGGGTCATCCATGGATGGGGAGTTCCGGGGAGGAGACTCAGCAGTCCTCTCTTACCTACCTCCTCCTCCTGGGGTTTGCCCTGGAGTCGAGCCAGCCCTTGAGGAGGACTGCACTCCCCTTCTCTCTGTTCTGAGAGGGCTCAGGCCTGGCTCTGCTCCAGGACAAACTTTCACAAGGCAAGAGATAACACCAAGTCAAGGTGAAGCAGCCCTTAAAACGGCCTCCTCATAACCTAGAGTCGCTGCGGCTCTTCCATCCTGCCTGCCAGCACCCGGCCACCATGTGGGAGCTCGTGGCTCTCTTGCTGCTCACCCTAGCCTATTTCTTTTGGCCCAAGGTAAGGTGCCCTGGTGCCAAGTATCCCAAGAGCCTCCCGTCTCTGCCCCTGGTGGGCAGCCTGCCGTTCCTCCCCAGACATGGCCATCAGCATGTCAACTTCTTAAAGCTGCAGAAAAAATATGGCCCCATCTATTCTGCTCGCATGGGTCTCAAGACTCTAGTGGTTGTCGGCCACTACCAGCTGGCCAAGGAGGTGCTTGTTAAGAAGGGCAAGGATTTCTCTGGGCGGCCCCAAGTGGTAAGCAGCACCAATCTTCCCCTCCCTCACCAGCCCCTGGGGGTGTTCAGATCTTCAGCCAGGACTACGGCTGAAATGACCCTTCCGGCTCCAAACTACCTGTAATTCTTCCGAAACCAGACCAGTGGGGTGATGGGAGGGGAGCAACTCCTCAGACCCCACCCAGCCTCTATAGTCGGCAGGAAGAATTAAAGGAAAGCCTCCCCTACTGGGCTGCCCAGGGTGTGGGATGGGGTGACAGCAGTGGCCTGAGGGGTCCATCCTACCCCTGATTGGGATGATAGTCTCTTTGAGCCTAGACCTCTCCAAAGAACTGAGGAGGTGCATATAAAGCGCTTAGCTCAGTGCCCAGCACAGTAAGTGCTCCAAAAATAACCAGTATTAATGTTACTCTTCCTGGAAAATGGGGGTAGTGATTACGTAGTACTCCATGGGAGAAGTGGCCTGGCTCCTGAAGGCTGGGATTGTGGTTTCCCTGGAGCTGTCCCCAGCTGCTCTAGCCCACGGGGTGGTGATGGGGGCTGACCTACAGTGGCTCCTACAGAGCTTGCTGTTGTGCTCCTGGTGGGGGTGGGCACTAACCATCCAGAAACCCACCTGGATCCCCCATCCCAGCACCCACCTCTACTAGATTCCTCTCTAGAGCAAATAGGATGGAGGATTCTAGTCAGGTGGGGCTTAGGGGTCAGGGGATGGAAAAGGGAGGCTTTGGACCCTTACATTTTGGGGATACCTCTAGGAGGAGGCCATTTGGCCCAAGACCTGACTGGGTGGACGGAACTGTTGCACTCTTCAGACGTGGGCTTGGGGTCAGGCGCACAGGCTTGCAATGGAAGGGGAAACAAAAACGAGATGAGATGTGCCTTTAGCACTTCTCAGAAAACCCAGGGCAAGACAGTGGTCTGGGCAGTCCTTGATCTCTACAAGCTGGCCTGCCCCCTACCCCCAGGACAGGCACGATTCTGAGAGCTTATCCCCTGGTCAGAACCTGATGAGAAAAGAGAGGCCCAGAGATCACCCCATCAGAGGACTGAACCCCAGGACTCCTGCATTCTAACTCAGGGTTCTTTCTTCCTCCTCACTGTGTGTCCCTCTGATGGAACTGGGAGCAGGGGGCCTTAGGGCCTGTGCTGCCAGGACCTCACAGCCATAGTGGAGTCAGCATGGCAGGTACCTGCCTTCTCCCTCAGGAAGGGGAACAGGTGCTGGAGGCCTAGGGCAAGGGTGGGGTGGATGGTGTGGGATTCCTACAACCCCGCTTGCTTTCCAAAGGCCTCCCTAGACATCCTGTCAGACAACGGAAAGGGCATTGCCTTCGCTGACTCTGGTTCCCACTGGCAGCTGCATCGGAAGCTGGTGCTGGCCACGTTTGCCCTGTTCAAGGACGGCAACCAGAAACTAGAGAAGATCAGTGAGTGCCAGGCTGGGCCCTGGGGCTGAGGGGATCCCACAGCGGGTGCTGCGGGAGAAGAGGACTGCGGAGGGGAGAGGGTTAGGAATGGCCCAGTCCGGCCTTTTCTTGGCTATTGCTGCCATCTAGTGGCCACCTGCTACCTGTCCCTGCTCTGGCTGGAAGGGAACTGGGGATGGCGGGGCAAGGGTTTTGATTGATTCATTTCCCACCCTCCCACCCTCTCCCCTCAGTATGTCAGGAAATTGGTGTATTGTGTGATGTGCTGGCCACCTACGAGGGACAGTCCATAGATATTTCCGTGCCTATCTTCCTGGCAATAACCAACATAATCTGCCTGATCTGCTTCAACAACTCCTACAAGTACGGGGACCCCGAGTTGACAGTGATACAGAAGTATAACGAGGGCATCCTGGAGAATCTGGGCAACAGCAGTCTGGTGGACATATTCCCCTGGCTGCAGGTGAGGATGCGGCCAGCCGCCCTTGAGATTCCAGCAGACCCAATTCTTCCTTCCTTTTCCTGCCCAGCTCCAAACCCATCTTTTCCCTGATCCCTCAGCCACAGTGACCTCTACCTCCTCTCCCTCTCAAAACCTTTGCCACTCTCTACTGAAGTAGGTTTAACCTTTTAATCACGCATCCTGATACTCCTGATAATGGGTCGGACGTGGTGGCTCACGCCTGTAATCCTAGCACTCTGGGAGGCTGAGGAGGGAGGATCGCTCAAGGTCAGGAGTTCGAGACCAGCCTGAGCAAGAGCAAGATACCGTCTCTACTAAAAATAGAAGGAAATTAGCTGGACAACTAAAAATATAGAGAAAAAATTAGCCAGGCAAGGTGGAGCATGCCTGTAGTCCCAGCTACTTGGGAGACTGAGGCAGGAGTTTAAGGTTGCTGTGAGCTAGGCTGACACCACGGCACTCTACCCCGGCTGACATAGAGAGATTCTGTTTCAAAATAAAAAAATACTCCTGATACTGGCTCTCATTTATTTTCTAAGTACCCGAGTGCCAGTATGAAGCTTTCTACATGTACTAATTGCAGAATTCCCCTTGGAAGGAGTTTTTATTATCCCCATTACACAGATGAGAAAACAGCCTTAGTGAGGTTAAGGAGCTTGCTCAAGGCTTCAGATTCGAGCCTGTCTTACCCCCAAGGGCTGGGCACACGGCAGAGTCAGGGCATGATGTTTGACTGAATGGAGACAGGGAAGTGGAGACCTCTCCCTCCCCCTTGTTTGGAATTGTCCTAGTTGTCATAATGATCCCATTCTGTGTCCTCATCTTGCCTTCCCTCTTGGCTGAAGGTCAGGATTGGAGTGGGACCTCTTCAGGGACAGAAAGCTAGGATCTGCCTTCAGGAGGGATTCTGGCAGCTGAAAAGGCAAAATAGAAGAAGAATGGATTTGACATTTCTTTTTACTCCCCAGATTTTCCCTAACAAAAGCATGGAAATGTTGAGGAAGTGTGTTAAGATGCGAAATGATGTGCTGAATGGAATAATGGAAAAATATAAGGTAGGTAAAGGAGCAGATGAGAATAGCAGCTAGGTTAACAGAGTCATGAGAGCAGACTTGGGGGGGGGCATTTTGGACACTGCAGGATCTCCAAACCCTAGCAGAGATCCTGGCACTTAGCAGGTGCACAATAAAAACTGACTTCATGAATGGGGGTGGGAAAGTGAGGAATTGAAAAGGATCCCAGAAACCACCCATCCTGCCCCCAAATTTAAAGAGGGCCCTCTGCTGCCTCCACCTCCACAAGCTCATAGGTCCCAGCCAGCCCCACTCCACTTGCAAGGAGGAGGAGCCTTGTTGTCTGTAGCCTGGGCCAAGAGTATAGCAGGAGTGTTGCAAATGGGGCTCCTCCCTTATCGCTGTCTCCCAACCTCACCCAACCAGGAGAGATTCAGGAGCACCTCTACCACCAACATGCTGGACGTTATGATGCAAGCCAAGATGAACTCAGATAATAACAACAGTGACCTGGACCAGGATTCAAAGCAGCTTTCAGATAAACACATTCTTGCCACTGTAGGGGACATCTTTGGGGCCGGTGTGGAGACCACTGCCTCAGTGATAAAGTGGATTGTGGCCTTCCTGCTGCACAATCCTCAGGTGGGCTTCTCCCTATTCCTGCCTTCCCGTCTACCTTAGACCCTGGCCAGCCCAACCTCTAGGCCCCAGAGAGAGAGAGTTAATACCCTCAGGCTTCCCATGCAGGAAGACTAGGCCTTCCCTGCTCCTTCCCCAAGCAGTGGCTCACCCTGGCCCCAGAGTGGAGCTGCCCCATCTTCTGGAAGCAGAGGCTGGCCTCAGAGCCGTCGCTGGGCAACGTCTGGACAGGCTCTTCTGGATATGACAGTCGTATTCTTCTAAGCTTGTGCTTCGTGCTTCTCTGGGGCTTAAGCACACACGTCACATCTACCCTCCTCTGGCCCTCAGTTAAAGAAGAGGATCCATGAGGAGATTGACCAGAATATAGGTTTCAGCCGTACGCCAAGCATCAGCGACCGGAGCCATCTCATCACGCTGGAGGCCACCATCCGAGAGGTGCTTCGCATCAGGCCCGTGGCCCCTCTGCTCATCCCCCACAAGGCTAACATTGACTCCAGGTGTGCCTCCCCTCCCAGTGACACCCAGCCCCACGATGCACCCGACACCGCTGCCAGCCCACCTGGTCACCCTCCACACCGCCCCCGGCCTGCTCGTCAACCTAGAGTCAGCCAACCACCGACTACTGTGAAGCATCCCGCCCCACCCTGCCGCTCAACGTCCCCACCACCCACTGCCACTCACTGCCACCCACTGACTAACCCACAGTTCTGCTAACTTCCCTCAGAAGCTGCCTGCTGCCCGTGGAGACATACGGTCTGGGATGAAAGACTGGGCACTCCATGCTTCTACCCAGGACAACAGCTGCAGCACACACCCTCATGCACCAGCTCTAAATGCACGGCCACATACCCTGACACGCATGTCCATGCACACGAGTGTTCATACATAAGCACTTATTGAGAGGAAAGGGCTGGAGAAGGGCTGGGTTCAGATTTGATCTGGCAGAAGCTCAGCAGATGAGTGAGTGGGCAAAGGGAGTACGGGGCGCCTCCCCCCAGCGGGGAGGAATGTGGGGGCTTGGGGCTGAGCAGGAAGGGGAGGACAATGTTCCAGACCTCCTTTTCCCCTCCTTCCCTGGAGCAGCATTGGCGAGTTTGCCATTGACAAGGGCACAGAGGTTATCATCAATTTGTGGGCACTGCATCACAATGAGAAGGAGTGGCACCAGCCAGACCAGTTCCTACCTGGTGAGTCCCTGTCCTGTCCTGCTTCCTGGGCCACACAGCCAGCCTGGACTCTGCTCCACCACCCCCACACCCCTTCTCTCTGCCAAACTTGCTGCTAGAAAACTCTTGGCTCCAACTTCAGGGACCTGTTGACACCCCATCCTGCCGGAGACTGACCCAAACTCTTCGAAGCTGCGTTTCCCCTCTCTCCTTCCAACCAACTGCAAATTGACTCCTCTAAGAAGTCCTCTAGCCATCTGTCTCCCATTAAGTCTGCCCCCTCTCCCCTAGGAGAGACCAACTCCCTTCCATCTTTATGGAATATTTCATTTCCTTTGTGTCATTAGGGGGTACCTGAGAGCAGGACTGTATCTCTCCTCGGGCTGGGGTTCCCCGGGCAGGGTCGTGTCTCCCCTTCAGCCCGGGCAGAGGCATGCCTCTGCTCATTCCCACCCTGGCCCTGCCTGGGGCCTCCCCTTGCCTACAGAGCGCTTCTTGGATTCAACGGGGAGCCAGCTCATCTCACCATCGTTGAGCTACTTGCCCTTCGGAGCGGGCCCCCGCTCCTGCGTGGGTGAAGTCCTGGCCCGCCAGGAGCTCTTCCTCTTCATGTCCTGGTTGCTGCAGAGGTTCGAGCTGGACGTGCCAGATGATGGGCAGCTGCCCTCCCTGGAAGGCAACCCCAAGTTGGTCTTTCTGATCGAGCCTTTCAAAGTGAAGATGAAGGTGCGCCAGGCCTGGAGGGAAGCCCAGGCTGAGGCTAGCACCTAAAGGCCTTACCTAACACCCCTGACTCCACCCTGTCTGGCCCCACAGTGCAGAATTAGATTAGAGGTGCTTCCCCCACCTTTCCCTCCATCCCTCTCCTCCCAGCCCACCTTGCCCTCTTTTCCAGCCTGCAGCAGTGATGTGCATAAACTAAACCATTTTCTTCAGAAGGTCCCTGAGCAGCTTATTCATTTATTCATTTGCTCCTTCATCCTTTCAACAGATATCTTATTGAGCACCTATTATGTGCCATTCACTGTCCTGGGACACTTGAGCTGTCTGTCTCATGAAGATTACTTTCTAGTGAAGGCTAACAAGCAAATAAGAATTTCAGAGACTGAGAAGTGCTAGGAAGTCAATGACATTGGGTGATGTGATGAGAGAATGGCAGAGGTCTGGGGTGGCCACTCTAAACAAGGAGGTGGGGAAGGTATGGCCACTGTGGGGAGAGCGTTCACTGCTGAGGAGGCCCAGGTGAGACAGTCTGCAGGTGGGAGAGGGAAGGGTGAAGGGAAGAGTGGCCCCCTGTGAGGCCAGAGTGGGAGATAGGGGCTGGGTCCCAGCAGGTCTTTGTGAGTAGGAAGCAGCAGCCGGAAGGAGGTTGCATTTTTATTCCAAATATGATAGAAGTCCTTAGCGGGGTTTGAACATGTAAGTGGAGTGATCTAGTTTGTGTGTGTGAACGATCACCCCGGCTGTTACATGGAGAGTGGTCTGCAGAGGAAGCAGGGGGTGGGGAGCTGGCAGAGCAGTTATGAAGGGGGAGCCTCAGACCACGGCAGCAGCAGTGGAAACAGCGAGAAGGGGCAAGGTTGAGTTTACATTTTGAAAGTAGAGCAATGAATATTGTTTGTTTTGATCCAAACAGGCTTCGCTGCGTGTACCTCACAGGTTTGGCTTTGGGGGTGTGTATGTAACCCCCCACTACCGTCCTGTCTTGGTCCCTTTTCCCTTGGTAGAAAGCACTTCTACCGCTGTCTTCTGCTGCAGCGCCTGGGCTCTGCCCCTTCTCCCTACTCAAAAACCCCAGGAAGTCTATGAAAGGTTCCTCACTTGAAAATGGAGCCCAGACTCCTTCAAACCTTGAAATCAGCATCTTTAAACCTTGGCCATTGGCCAGTCTACAAATGAAAAATGTCCTGAGACGCCCCAGAAGAAACTGACCCTTGCCCTTTAGCCTAGAGAGCGGCCCTGTCCCCAGCTCCCTGGCGCCAGCCAGACCAGGGTCAGATCATCAACCCAACCTTTCCCCTCTGACTAGACAGAAGGCTCTGGAAAGACCAGCAGGGGAAGGCTGAGACCCTGCCTGGCTAAGTGTTCAGAGAGAAAAGACCAAGGCAGACCCTACAAGGAAAGGACAGGTTTCCAATTACAGCAGCCCTCCTTCCTTCCAAGAGCTTTGTTATCCAGGGTGGCGGACCATTCCCTCCTATCCTCCCAGCTCAGTCTTGGCCGTCATCTGCCAGTTACCCTGGGACCTTGCTGAAGAGCCCACAGTACACGCAGCCTGGGAGAGATGCTGGCACCATGTGAGCTGAAGAGAAAGGCTGAACTGAAGGCTGCCTCCTTCCCTCTCCCAGCCTGCTCTTCCCCGTCAGCTGGCTGCTGGGCTACAGCCAAGCTACCCCCATCTCAAAGCACAGGCGGCAGGATTGGCTGGGGGAGAGTTAAGTATTTCAAATTTGTTCAGAATTTGAAAGGCATTTTGCAGACTAGTGATGAACAGATAAACAATTAGCAGAAGGCCTGTCTCCTCTGTAGAAGCAGTGGTGAGTTGAACTGGGATAAACATCCAGTCTCCAACTATTGAACCAGAACACTCACTGACAGGGAAATGAGAGACTAACTCTTCATTTTGAAGAAAGGAAACTGAAAGCCGCTGGGCAAGCAAGGTGTGTGACTTGCCCCAAGTTGCACAGCTACTACGCAGCAGGGCTGTGATCAGAGCCCACAGTTCCAGTGATGGATGAGGAGGAGGCAGCCATGCTCTTCTACCTGTCCTGGGGGTCACATAGAAGGGCTTTCTGGAAGTGTGGCTGGGGAAAGTACCTTTCAGAAAAGCTGAGTGTCCTTCAGAAAATGACCTCATGAACTCTGACTCCTGCCCAAACTGTGCCCTGCCCCTGTCTGGAAGGCCTTTTCCCCAGTGGCCTAAACCTGCTCTGACCCATTTCTCATGACTTCCACCCACCGTGAATGCCCCTCTTTAGCACTCAGCTTGTTCCTTGGTACTGAACCTTGGCATCTGCCTGGGCTCCATGTGGGGGTGGTGTCCCCCAGGGACACTGTCCACCTCTGTATCTCTGGAGTTCAAGTGGAGCCTTCTCATGTTCTTTATCTGCATATCAGCACCTGACAGGTAGACAATTAGACACACGAGAATTGGCCCAGTAATAAGCAAATAAACTCTATCTCCTTTTGCAGAAAGAAGCCCAGATCTTTGGCAAAGCTGGAAGGTTTTTGCCAAGACCCCAGTCACTTTTTGAGCCTCATACTGTCCTTAACCAGTGGTGTGACGATAAAGAAATGTTTAACCAGCTCTGGGGGGAGGGGGGAGCAGGGATTAGCCCTGATTTGTGGTGTCTGCTGATCCCACCGCCATGACCAATTTCAGGCTGTCAATGTGATGTCACTGAACAGAGTTGGGAAGGGATACACAGTGGCAAAATATCTTCTTTGCCATTATGTAGAAAATGCCATTATATAATAGTTCCACCATACTGATATATAGATTTAAGTAACCTCAAGGGCATAAATAGTAGAAACATGTAGTAAAAAGAATTAACACATGATCCATTTTGAGTGTTTATTACCTTTGTTTTTAATATAACTTATTCAATTATAGGTTTATATTGTTTAATTTTTCAAACTGGCTGTTTAGTAAGCAGCTCATAAAATTCCTGAAAATCTAATAATCAGCTCTGATGAGCTATGAGCCGCCCCTTCCAGGAGAAAAGTGGTTCCCCACAGCCTCCCCTGCAAGGGGCAGGGGAGTCATTTCCTCATAACCTTGGCAGGGGTGAGAGCCAGTGAACGTCTGGTCAGCCTCTGGTGGCCACAAAACCAGAAGCAAATGAGGAGCCCTCTCTGCAGCCTCCCTCACAGATGTGGAGGACAGGGGTCCAGTCACAGAGGCCAGGGTGGGGTGGGAAGGGTACTGTGTCAGGAGAAACCCGAGTGCCCAGGTACTAGTCAGTCACCCAGCCCCCCAGTCTCCTAGCCCTGAACCTCAGTTTCCTCATTTGGGAGGTGGGGTAACTCACCAACTGTGCTGCCCACTATCTGAGCTCTGGGGAGGAGGAAAGGCAGAAAGGGCTGCGAGCAGGAGCGTCCTGGGACTGGACGCACAGATAACACAGGCCCCCCCTGTGGAGACAGATTCTCTGTCATTTACAGACCGAGTGGCCACAGGCAACTTCTGTGGTCTTCTTAAACCTCAGTTTTCACATCTGCAGTATGGGGGGCTGAGGTGTATACAGAAATAGTACTGACCTTGGTGTTGTGGTGAGGATCAAATACAAACTATGCGACGCGTTCAGTGCCTCGGTAAATATTGGTGTTATCATCATCGTCAGTGTCCAAAGCCACAAAGTCTTTCTCTGAGGGTTTATACAAACCTCCCCACAGCCACCAGCTTGGTTGGGGCGGGGAGAGGGCAGTGGGTGTGTGCAGACAGGTCCGTCCACACATGGGACCTCCAGGAACTCACTCTGGAAGCTCCAGAGACCCCGTAGGGCCCCCGCAGCCCCTGGCTGGCCGCCCGCCTGGCCAGGCCCCTCTGAGCCGAGCCGGGCGGCTGACAGCTGGAAGTGGGTGGGGAGCCCAAAGACAAACTCCTTTCATGGCTCCAACAGAGGGTGTTTTGTAACATTTTCCAGTGCGATTGGGTTTCTTGAGACTTCTTGGTGAGAAAACATGAAATGGAAGGAATATTCAACTACGGTAAGGAACAGGCTTCTACAGGGCGAGGAGGAGAAATTTCAGATCAAACAAAAATCCTCTTCTTCCCCTCACAAACACTGAAAGCTCTATTTTGATCTCCTCTGAGGAAGACCAGAACACTCTTTTGAAGGAAAAGAGACAAAGAAAAGCCAAACGGCTTTAACTCTTGGGAGTTTTACAGTGTTTCAAGGGGTAACACACTCCTGGGCAAGTTAACAATGATCTGAAGAAATGCAGCAGGCGGCACCTGTACCAGGTGTGAGGCCATTTCAGCACCGAGAGGGTCTTGAAGAGCAGTGCTGGGCCTGGGGGGCCCCTGGGGTAGGGGACAGGGGGACAAGGGTAAAGTGGCTCTGGAGGAAATGGCATCTGCTTCATGTTTCACGTTACTCCCTGCTCAGTGCACCTTTCTCTAGTTTCCTTTTGCTTTTGAAAATAAGTCACAAGGTCTTTTGTACGCCAACATCGTAGCTCTTCACTCTCTGGCCTGCTTGAGCTTTGGAGCCAACAGATCTGGCCTCGAATCCTGGCTCTGCTGGTTACTTTATTAGCTGTGTGATCTTGGACACGTTAACTCCTCTGAATGCCTCAATCCCATTAATAAAACAACTGCCTGGAGAACTGTTTTGAGGCTAAAATAAGAAAATGTGGCTAAGATACTTGGACAAGACCTGGCACTATAGAAACAGTCAACCAACAAAACAATAAAGGCAAATAAAAATCTTTTTGTGACCTGCTTTTCTCTCCAGCTTTATCTCTTGACATGTCCCAGAATGCAATCACCTAGAAAGGCTAAAGTGCTCACAGCATTTGACATGGCGTGTATATAGTCTCCTGTTTTAGGACACAGTTGTCCTCAATCTGCAGGACAAATTTTGCCTAGAATTCCTGGTGTACCTTTCTTCAACTGGCAAGTTCAGTTTAAGGTGACCTCCTCCAGGAAGTCTGCCCTGAACTCCCAGTTGGGCTAAAGTCTCTTCCATAGCAACTCCTACACACAAGCTTCGTAGTGCTTATATGCACGACTATAACTGCTTGTGTGCCTTCCTTCTTCTCTAGACCATTATTAGCTCTTCTAAAGAGGAGCCAGGTGGAAGGCATCTTTGTGTTCCTGTGCCTGGAACATGGTAGGTGCTGGTTAAGGCCGAGCTCCTAAGTAAGGCCACACTTGCCCCTTGGCTGGAATCCAAATCCCAAATACCTCCCTTGACCCACAGCCCTTCAGCTAAATCCACTTTCCCTTCCTCCTCCTGAGTCAAACCCTGGCTTTTGCCTCCAGCTGAAAACAGAAGAAACTGGAGAATGAAATTCTTGTTCAACAAAACTACTGTTTTGTGCTTCAGGGCATTGGTACTGTCTCCACTTGAACTTGGTCACTTGGGGCAATAGAGACAACCAATGCCACACCTCATTAGAGAAATGAGAAACTCAGTGACTCAGGAGCCTAGGGTACAATGGTGGCAGAGGGTGGGGGCTGTAAATCTGGTATCAAGGGTCCATGCACAGCCTCTGGTGACCAGCCCCTAAGAGCTGTACTATTCTGCTTGTACGCCACTCAGACATTAGCTTAAAGAAGGCAGGAATGATGTTTTCCCTAGTTCTTTCCTGTGGTTTTAGAATGGAACTATCCCTACCTGCTAATAGCTCCACGAGGGTTGTCTGGAGGAGCCCAACAATCTAGAAGGAACTAGGTGGCCATCACACCACTATCAACACCGAGGGGCCTGGACAGTGTCCTCTGGCCCAGGGTCAAAGATAGGGACATGGGCATATCTAGCTAACACTGGCCTCTCAGAAACAATAGGCCTGACTGCTGGGCAAGCCCAGGGGAGGACAACACTCACTGCCAGTACACCTGGAGCCCAGGCCCACTATTGAGCACTCCATTCGGGGAGGCAGGAACCCCTTTTGGGAGAGCAACTAGTACATGCATCTGCTTTGCATCTGTGGGTGGCCCAAAGAGAAGTCTTGCTGGGAAGGAGTGTCTTCCTCCCTAGGCAGAGGTTGCAAGCTGTTCCTTCCCCTGGTCTTCAAGCAAGGACATACATCTGACTCGAAGTCCCAAGAGCACAGTCTTAAGCAGAGGGTAAAACAAAGCAACTCTCCTTGTCTTATGAAAGATCGTTGGCCTACAAAGACATGTTGGCACACTTGCTACCTAAAAATCAGTCCTGAGGCTTCCTGCCTGGCATTCAGGATCTCAAACTACCTCCCACTACTCCTGGAGAGTCTCTGAATCTGTACCACTCACTTCATCTCAACCTACCTTATAACGTTAATCAGCTATTTTACACATGTATGTTTGTCTTCCGGACTATAATTTAAGTTCTAGAGAGCAGGGCCCTTGTCTTATGTATTTCTTTTGCATTATCCTTAGCATCTAAGGCAGTGCTGAGCACAAAGTGGGCAACACAATTAAGTATTTTTGTATATTAAATTCCAAGGCCAAGCGTCTACACCCATGTCTAGTGTATCAACAAAAGTGACCTCTCAGAGTGCTTGCTTCCTTTTAAATGTCATGTTTTAGCTATGGGGTGCCTGATAAAACTTGTTTCTGGTTTTTGTGGTCGGATTTTAACCTGTTTGTGGGACTTCACAAAGTATTTCAAACATCAGACACACTCCCTTGACAGAGAGTGAGTGGGCTGGGAGGGGGCGGGGGGAGACTCCCAGCAAAGGGCAAAGTGTGGACTCAACAGCCTGCCCTTGGCCCGTCTTTGGCCCAGGACCCTGTCCCACTGCTACGTGACACCTCTCAGTCTCTGTGTGGAGAAGGAAAAAGCGCTTACCGTTTAGGATCCTGAGGTGCAATTCCCTGAAGTCTGAAAAAGAGGAAAAAGGAACAGAGTACCACAAGAAAAAAGAGCATTAGAATTTTGGGAACTGATTTTTATTTGGGCTTCTCACAGTGGTTAGAGCCACTCTGTCTTCAGAACAATCACAGCACAGGAAATGTGTCACCGAGACTGCCCAGAAAAGTCTGACCAGCTGAATCTTATTGCTTAAAATACACATATTCACAACAACTGATAAACGGTGATGCGCCTCACACAGGAATGTGTTAGCATTTGCAAATCTCCAACTGTAGCACCAAACCCTCGACCAACCCCTTCCTTCTCATTCACCTGGAAAACCACACTCAATCAAATCTCCCTGGCCCCCCAACTATCCCTTCAATCCCCTATTTCCATCTTTCTGAGCAGGGTAGCCTCTTGTAGCAGGGGCCGGACTGTGCCTCGGGGATCAAGCCCAGCCCTGCAGGTTGTATTCTGTCTTCTTTCGCCTTTAGGGTAGGGCGCTGCAGTGAGTCCAACAGCTGATACTCACACCAGTCCCCCAGCTCTAATTGGGGAAAGAAACTTGAGAGGGTCAGAGTTCATCCGTTTGATCAGTTAAATGAAGGAGGATTCATTTTGGTAAAACTTGCTCTCCCTTGAGACACTTCAGTGAGTTACTTGGATTTTCTCTTTTTAAAAAGGTGGAAGGGAAGGCATCTGAGGGTTGCTGACACACTCTGGCCGACTCTGGCCACACACCAGCTTGCTTGCTTGTGTCCGCTGGACTCCGCAGAGGGAGGTACCTGCGGTGTCCCCCAAAGCCTCCTCCTGGCAATTCTGGGCAGGGCTGACGTCTGGGCCACAGGTAGTAGCGCAAGCTTGTCATTGAAGATCCAATCAAGCTTCTGTCTGAAACTCCACCTTCATCTTCCATCCCAAGTGGTTGTGGACACCCCCGGAGGCTGATACCGAGGGCCAGGAGCAGCCGAGGGAGGCAGACAGGTTCAGAGCACGTTTCCATTGACAGGGAACAGAACACAGGCCTCCGAGTGTCCATGGAGCAATGTGCAAATTGCAGTGATGAGCAGAGTAAAACCTCTACTTCAAGCACAGTATCTCTGGCAAACAAAGGGGGACTGCCGTTGACAATGCTACTGAACACACCCGAGTACAGAGTCAGACATTTGTTCAGTAAACAGTAAATGTGTAAAATAAATTACCTTGAGAGGGCCATCTGTGCTCCAGACATGTGGGTCACGTGAACAGAATGGCTGCCACTCAAAGTATCTTCACAGGAAAACAGGGCTCGGGGCTTGCACACAACAGACGCACATACACACACAGACGGATGGACGGACGGACACACACACACACACACGGGTCACCCAAAAAGTCACTGTGTACGGACTTCACTTTGTTCAACATGAATTTTGGTTTTGTGGAATCCAAACGCAGACACTTGTTCACCTCACAGCCTTGGATTTGTCTGTTTTTGGAGAGAGAGATATATATATACGTATATATATATATGTATATATTTTTTCTTCCTTTCTTACCATAACAGCAATGCCTTGTCTGAATGTCATCATTCAAGAGTGGGGAAAGAACCAAACTCTTCACGTGAATAGGGCTGGATGGGGAATGTTAGTTTCGGCTGTTCGCTTTCTCCATTTGGATTATTCTTAACCGAGCTCAACTGGTCACCTGAAGCCAAACATAGTCCTAAGGATCCCGCAGCCTTCTGGATGGCCGCCCTCACCTCCCACCTGGGCCGCTCAGACTCTTCACATAAGCTATAGAAAAATGAGTTGCCCCACTCCAAAGTGGTGGGGGCAGGGACAAGGCAGGAAAACCACAGATAACTAAGGTATTTCTTCCAAGTGGTCATTTTAAAACAAACAACAACCGTCCCCCCAACTCCCCAAAAAATTATTCAGATCAAAGACAAAATACTGTGTGAGAGCCAGGCTGTGGGGGTGCCCTTCCTCAGGCCCCACAGCTTCCTCAGTCCGTTTGTTCACGTGGAACGGTGAGACATGCAGACAGCAGAGCGTGTTCTCTGCTGATGCCGGTCACCTGTGGGCATAGACCAAATGGCAGAGATGCAGAAAGCAGCAACTCTCCCCACAGCCACTAGGGCCTCCTGCTCACAGAAGTCCTCAAGATAGCTCCCATCCAAGCTTTCATACAAAATATCTCCCTCTGGCAGCCGGAATCTTTGAAGGTCAACTTGGGAAAGAGCCACAAACCTTTCTCTTCCACAAGAGAATTCTTACGTGCCCACTGGTAACATTCTTGTTTCTGGCTCTTTTGTTGTTTGTTTTTAAAAGAAAAACCAAAGAGAAGGCAGTATAATCTTCTACACCTGAACCAGTCTGCAGCCAGTGAGGGCCTCCTGGGCAAGGGCCCATCAAGGATGCACTGGGTGCATCTAACTTGTCACCTGGAATTTGAGAGATCACCAAGTCCCCTACCAATCTACCATCAACGGCCCGTCAGCTCTCGTCATCCCACAGGATTAGCCCAATTCTGGCTCTGCAGACCCTGGCAGCCACAGGTAACAAACCCCGGGCCTCAGTGGGCTTCCTTCTTCACCCAGGGCCAAGATAGGCTGCCTCTCCTGGGCTGAGACACAACAAAGTTCTCTTAAACTATAATCAGAGCATAAATCCACTCCATCACCAAGAATCATCTTAGGGCACAGTCCCAGCCTCCATCAGTGGGGGCTTTTGAAACACACATCTCTCTGACCCCAACATGTAGGTGAGATATGACTTAAAAAGAAGGGATGGGTGTGGGCTATGAGGAATGAGTCACAGAACCAACTTCTCAGCCCTCCACAACACTGTGCTTTTGTGGGTGAAGAAGAGGCATCCACACCCCGAACTGTACCTGGAGATGTAGGAAAATGCAGGAGAGAAGGAAAAAAAAAGGGAACAAAAGTCACTTAATGCTTCTCTTGTGGTTCTCCCCGACCCTGATTACTTTGTCAAGTTCTTGAGCACAGGCAGGGCCTGCTCTAGCTGGGGGAGCTGCTGCTCTGGGAGTTTGGCGAGTCCTGCTCGTTGATGGTGTTCAGCAGCAGGCATGCGGGCGGCCGTGGCAGGTGGGGGTGCCCAGGCTCTCGAGCCTGCTCCTCGGAGGGCTGGCAGAGGCCTTCCTCCTCGTCACCAGGAGGCCGCACATGGCAGCTGTCACAGAAGTCCAGGGGCCCATCCAGAGCATCATCGATGAGCGTGTTGAACTCTTTGAGGTCATCATCATGGTGGCCCCGGTTGCACACACACACTTCAATGCCCGAGTCACCTGTGAAGCGGCGATGCCTCCCAGGTGTCTTGTCTTTGCTGTCGGGGAGTACACTGCCATGCTCGGGGCTGTAATCTTTCAGCAGCTCCTCCTTACATTCTGAATCCTTGTCCAGGAATGGGCCTGGGTCCAGCTCCTCCAGGCCAGCCACAGAGCCACTGGGCTCCATTCCAGAGGCTTTGGTGGCTGCTTGGTCAGCTGGCAGGTCAGAGGGCTCAGGGTCAGCGATGCTTGGGGGTCTTGTGCTGCTTCTGCTGGGCCCAGACAAGGGGCTGCTCTGTGCCCCTGGAGAACCCCTTGTGGGATCAGCGCCTGGGGGACTGCCACCTGCAGGGCCACACTGAGGAGGCAACTGCTGCTGCTGTAGCTGGAAGGCACTGTATGGTGGGGGAGGAGTTGGAGGTCGGTTCACCACTTCCTCATAAGGAGGTAGTAAATAGTTTGGCAAAAACCCTAAAATGGGGAGGTAGGGAGGAGAAATTACTGCACTGGCAATTGTCCTAGGATAGACTGCAAAGCTCCCACTAAACACAGGCATTATCTCTTCCACCCCAGCATACCCACCCAGTGTGAGCAACTCTGCAAAGAAGGAGGGACAGTATGGGAGTAACCTGACCTGGCTTCTTGAAATCTGAAGAGTCCCTACAACTGGTTGGTTCACAGGCAAGGACTTTCTACCTGTCTAGAGTCAAGGCAGAGGATTAGGCAAATGTAGTGGGTGGCCAAGATAACTTCTGCCTGGAACAAACCTGTTTCCATACGCACACATCTCATGTGTCTAGCTCAGACTGTGTCCTCTACTTAAGTCCCATAGACCTCAGGGTCAGAGACCCTAACTTAGGACTTCCTGACCACTTTTCTTTCCCCCACCCTTCCCAGATGTGCCAGGAAGAGAGTCTTTTTCTAGGAAGTTAGAAATTTGCGTTCTCTCTCTCTCTCTGGCGTGGCTGGAGGTGGTCTGCAAAGACGCACCAAGCTTTACCTTCACTCAGATCAAAAGCTGATGAGCGGCCAACAAAGGGTTTTAGGGCCTCTGTCATCCAAGGCATATTAAAAACATGACAGGTGAACTATCTTTTGAATGTGCTGAATGCCTTGAGGCACAGATGATCTAGTTATAACAATAATTACTAGCATTTATTGAGCACTTACTATATGCCAGCCACTGTGCTAATAAGCACTTAACCCTTCTAGATGTGGAATTCAAACAACTGCGAATGTTTTTTTTGTAGAATACACTGGGTCTCTGTTAACCATTTGAGAGGCCACACAGAATGAGCGCTAGGGAAGTCTGGGGAGTGCTCTTCAGTGACTCGACAAGTTTCTGGTTCTCAGGAAGTACTAATGTCACCCCTGACATGGCAGCCGGTGCTCAGACATATCACATGGCAGTAAGCAAAGTAGGAGGAATTCAGGCCACTGAACTGCAAATCTCAATTCACTTACATTATATACTATCTACCTGCCTTCAAAACAAAAAAATCTGTAAAGGAGCGGAGATCTGGCCAGAATCCAGCCACTGTGAGCTCTGGTATGGTCCAACTCCTTCAGGGAACTGTGTCCATAGCCCCTGCTCCCCCGTGCTGAAGCGCCCCCTTGTCCCTGTACTTTTGAGACCCTGCTCTATGGCGGGAAAGGGGAGGGCAAACCCCATGCCCACAGGGGCCCTGGGACCCAGTGTACAGTCTGAGCCCTGGGTCTGTGCGCCCAAGCCCCCGAGGATGGGGGACGGCAGCTTTGGGTGTACGTACTGAAATAAAATGGCAGCGCTGAGTAATTGTGGGCTTCCCGGTAGGCGATCAGGTTGATTTCATGTTGCCGCTGCTGGGCCTGAAGGCGGTGCTTGGCTCGGCGGTGGTGGCAGACGCAGCAGCAGCTCAGGATGATGATGATGGTCCACACTAGCCAGAACCCTGGGGGGTAGGAGAGGCGAGACAGAGAGGATGTACACGCAGTGAGTACCAGACAGAGGGGCAGCTCGCAGGACAAAGCAGTCCCGGATGGTGCCCACGTGGTTGAAGCTGGCACTTTTGAGTCTCACGCAGTTAATTTACATTTAAGCCATGTGTTCAATTTTCAAAAATGTCTGTACCAGAGTGAAAGACACATAGGATGGAAGAGGGTAGAGTGTAAGGATGGTGACAGCAAAGGAGGTCACTCTTTCTAGGGACCTTGGGGGACTGGACATGAGCCAAGGCATCTCTCCAGCACTAGTGATTAGTCCTTCTGTATTTTAGGTTTTGTGGGCATTAAATATGTTCACCTTTTAGGACAGCGTCCTCTTCCTTTCTTAAGAGATCTCTGAGAAAATGCTTTAGTCTTTCTTAGTCCCCATGTCCCAGCCCCACCAACTCAGAAGATTAACAATTGCAAGGGACCTCAGCGGTGCCTCCTGATACAAGAATTCTTAGGGTTCTCCTGATAATCACCAAAAAGATCAAGGACTTTTCTCTACTGTGTATGTCTCTTTAATGCAAGAATCACTATAGTTACAGGTGGAAAAATTCTAATTGCCTCAGGTCTACCTCTTCCCTAGAGAGTGTAAATGATTTCCTCTGCTCTCAGTATAATCCTAATCCGGTATTAATTCCATCTCCCACTGCCACAAATAATCTGCTCACACCTTCCTTTGGCCTGCACTTACATTAGACTCAGGGCCTGTAGCAGCCTTCCCCTCTTCCTCCCTGCTCCAGGAAGGGGTAGAGGAAAGAGGTGAAGGCCCAGCCCTCTCATTTCCCATTGTGCTGTCTCTTGGATCATACTCAGAGAATCTCAGCAAACCCTAATATAAAACCTCCACGATTGTCAAATGTATGCAGAAAAGGCTTTTAAATGTATACATTTTTAATTAATGAGGAATTTTTTAAATTTTGTTTTAAATACACATACACACACATATAGGGGGGAAAAGACTGAAAAGAAAAACAAAAATAATGACAACTTTAAGGAATAGGATTATGAAAAATTTAAATTTTCTTCTTTCTCATAATTATTTCTTCTTTTTTTTTAAGAGACAGGGTCTTGCTCTGTTGCCCAGGCAGGAGTGCCCAGGCTGGCACAATCATAGCTCACTGTAACGTCAAACTCCTGGGCTCAAATGACCCTCCTACCTTACTTTCCCAAGTAGCTGTGACTATAGGTATGCATATCACTATGCCCAACTAATTAAAAAATTTTTTTTAGAGATAGGATCTTGCTAGGTTGCCCAGGTTGGTCTTGAACTCCTGGGCTCAAGTGCTCCTCCCACCTCAGCCTCCTGAGCAGGTGGGATTGCAGGCACAAGCCACCACACCCAACTCTTCTTTGAAATTATAAAACTAAAAAACAAATTAAATTTTAAAAATATCTGTGACTGGCCAGGTCCAGTGGCTCACACCTGTAATCCTAGCACTCTGGGAGGCCAAGGTAGGTGTTTGTTTCACTCCAGGTCAGGAGTTCAAAACCGCCTCTACTAAAAAATAGGAAGAATTAATTGGCCAACTAATATATATAGAAAAAATTAGCCAGGCATGGTGGTACATGCCTGTAGTCCCAGCTACTCGGGAGGCTGAGGCAGCAGGATTGCTTGAGCCCAGGAGTTTGAGGTTGCAGTGAGCTAGGCTGACGCCACGGCACTCACTCTAGCCTGGGCAACAAAGTGAGACTGTCTCAAAAAAAAAAAAAAAAATCTGTGACTGATTTTATTTTTGCTGGCTTTTATATTAAAAATTAATAAATTAATTCTGGATAGGTTTTTAAATTCTTCTAGGACTATGCAGCCATGCAATGAAATAATATGAACCATTTTAAAATTACTTATGCAGTATTATTTTTGATAAAGAGTTTCTGATATTAAAAGAAGATTACAAAATAATATAAAACATGATCACAAGTTCGTTTTGCTTTAAAAAGTACATATGGACAGAAAAAGGAGAGGGATGGTCAGGAGGCTGATCACGAGGTTATTGTGGATGACATGACAGCAGATTTTCAGATACCAGCTCCTTCACTTTTTGCTTTCCTATATTTCTTAATTTTTCTAAGATGAACATGTACTTTTTAATAGCAGAAAGAATTATTTTCTCAAAAAATTTATGAGGAATAATTTAAAGATGCATTATTAAATGAGAATATATTATATTATTATACATTTGTTCTCTATTCCTGAATAACTTCCATTTTTTTCTATTATAAATGCTGTGTAGGCCGGGCGCGGTAGCTCACGCCTGTAATCCTAGCTCTCTGGGAGGCCGAGGTGGGCGGATTGTTTGAGCTCAGGAGTTCGAAACCAGCCTGAGCAAGAGCGAGACCCCGTCTCTACCATAAATATAAAGAAATTAATTGGCCAACTAAAAATATATATAGAAAAAATTAGCCGGGCATGGTGGCACATGCCTGTAGTCCCAGCTACTTGGGAGGCTGAGGCAGCAGGATCGCTTGCTTGAGCCCAGGAGTTTGAGGTTGCTGTGAGCTAGGCTGACGCCACGGCACTCACTCTAGCCTGGGCAACAGAGTGAGACTCTGTCTCAAAAAAAAATA
>VSMD01050636.1:0-15867 GCA_008750895.1 Mirza zaza
GGGAGCAGGGCCACCACCTTCCAGACCCCAGAATGCTGGAGCCACCAGCTGCAATGCAACACCAGATTGGAAAAGCCGCAGGCACCAAACTCCAACCCGGACTACACCCAGCAAAGCCATGGGGATGGGGCTGCCCGAGGCCTCCGAAGTCCATCCCTCAAGCTAGTGTGTCCAGGATGTAGGAAATAGAGTCAAAGGAGATTATTTTAGAGCTTTAAGATTTAATGTCTGCCCAGCTGGGTTTTGGACTTACATGGGGCCTGTTACCCCTTTCTTCTGGATGCTTTCTCCCTTTTGGAATGAGAATTGTTTACCCAGTGCCTGTACAACCATTGTGAATTAGAGGTAAATAATTTGTTTTTCATTGTACAGGGTCATAGCTGGAAGGAACTTACCTTTTGAGTTGAAGCTGAAATTAGTTAAAACTTTTGAGACTATCTGGATAGAAGACTGTATGTTGAATGTGAGGACATGAGTTTTGGGGTGCCAGGGATGGAATGCTATGGTTTAGTTATTTGTCCCCTCCAAACCTCATGTTTGATTTCCAGTGTTGGAGGTGGGGGCCTAGTGGGAAGAGTTTTGGTCATTGGGGCAGATTCCTCATAAATAGATTAATGCAGGCATCCTCAAACTAAGGCCCACAGGCCACATGCGGCCCACCAAGGACATTTATCCGGCCCGCCCAGTGTTTTTGCCTCTGCTGCCTGTCCTGCTTAGCAGCTGACTCGTCCCGGGCCCACAGTGCGCATGTATGGAATGTGCGCCACACTCTCCAACGGCCCTCCAACAGTCTGAGGGACAGTGAACTGGCCCCCTGTTTAAAAAGTTTGAGGACCCCTGGATTAATGGCTCCCTGGGGAGGGGGGTGAGTTCTCACTCTATTAGTTCCTAAGAGAGCTGGTTGTTAAAGAGCCTGGCACCTACCCCCCTCTCTTCCTTCCACTCTCACCATGTGATCTCTGCACAAGCCAGCTCCATGAAGGCCTGCCACCAAGAGTAGAAGCAGCCTGAAGCCCTCACCAGAGGCAGATGCCCAATCTTAAATATTCCAACCATCTGAAACATGAGCCAAATATACCTCTTTTCTTTATAAGTTACCCAGCCTCAGGTATTCCTTTATAGCCACATTAAACAGACTAAAATAATTATATAAATATATGGCTTATTCCATTAACCCATTAGGACAGCAATGTGAAGAAAGTATGGTGAGTCCCATTTCACAGATGACCAATCTCCAGCACAAAGAGACTAAGACCCTCTCCAGATTAATGGCAGGACTGGAATGAGGTTCTACCTCTTGCCCTGCCCCACAATATAACCAGCAGCTTCCCATTTGGAAGATGATGGTTTTACACTTCCCCAGTGTGGGACCCTATGAGTACTCACTCAACAATCCCTCACGATGAAGAAGAGGATGGTGGTGCCTACAAGAACTTGAGAGCTGCAAATTTCCAGCCTTGAAGGGGGACCATGGTGCGGCCCGTGAGACGTAAGAAACCAGTTAATTACTCACAGTTTGAAAAGGACTCTGACAGCGATGATGATTTTGTTTCTGCAACTATACCTTTAAACAAGAAATCCAGACCACGGGAGTTAAAACAAGACAACCCAAACCCTAACTTGAAGACTCTCCAGAGTGAGGACATCCCACTGCAAGAGACAACCCCTAAAAAAAGAATGGCTTTAGATGACAAGCTCTATCAGAGAGACTTAGAAGTTGCACTAGCTTTATCAGTGAAGGAACTGCCAACCATTGATGTGCAGAAGTCTCAAGATAAAAGCATTGAAGGACGTGGCAGTAGTAAAACAGAAACAATGAATAAGTCTCCTCATATCTCTAATTGCAGTGTGGCCAGTGATTATTTAGATTTCGATAAAATTACTGAGGAAGATGATATTCGTGGTGTTCAAGGGAAAAGAAAAGCAGCATCTAAAGCTGTGGTACAGCAGAGGAAGATTCTTTTGGAAGGCAGCGATGGTGACAGTACTGATGACACTGAGCCAGACTTTGCAACTGGTGAAGATTCTGAGGATGATTCTGATTTTGGTGAGGGTGGAGGTAATGATGAAGACTTCACTATGAGAAAAATTAAAGTTAAAGAAATTAAAAGGAAAGAAGTGAAGATAAAATCCCTGATAGAACAGAAACAGAAGAAATCTAAATCCAAATGTAGTGCTTTGGTGACCTCAGCAGACTCTGCTCCAGCTGCTGTCAAATCAGAATCTCAGTCCTCACCCAAAAAGGTTTCTCTTTCTTCAGAGGCCTCTAGGAAGCCATTACAAATATGCAGTCCCTCAGCTGAAAGCAAGAGACCTAAGCGGGTGCCACCAGCGGCATCTGGAAGTAGCAGCAGCAACAGCAGCCCACTGGCAGGAGTGTCCGTTAAGTCTCCAAATCAGAGTCTCCGTCTTGGCTTGTCCAGATTAGCACGAGTTAAACCTTTGCATCTAAGCACCACTATCAGCTGAGTGTAGTAGCCGAGAAATGTTTGATTGAGAGAATCAGTCTTACAAGTGTGTTTATATTTGAGGAGGGTATTGTAATATAAAGGAATCCTCTAACATGTTATATAAATGACCTGTACCCATTTTGTGATTGTGCTCTCTGGAAAGCTATTCAAGACTTCGGTAAGAGATTTGCTAATGAGGAATTTTCTTGTGCCATTTCCTTCTGAAGAGCTATTCTATTTTCCTGTCAGTTTGACTTGGAGGAAGTCCACAGCACATGCTGTTATTTTCTGGTAATGTTATATTCCTTTCTAGTTCTGTCTGGTTTATGGCACCTTAACTTTAACTGTTCAGAGTTTTTCTGGCAAAAGGAAACGTCCCCATTTCTTTCAGGAGACATTTCTGAAATCTTATAAGCTACTTAAGCTATATTGTAGTTTTATTGCAGAGATGTTTTGTATTTTAGCCAAATCTTTTTATAGTAAGAATTCAGAATTATTTTATACATTCAAATGGTTCTGTATTATGGCATATGTCTCCTACTTAAAAGTAGATGGTTATTCTATAGCAAATAGAATTTAATATCATTTTATGAAATCTTTCTTCATTGTCAAAACCTTTAATAAAAGTGGAAAAGCTTTGAAATGCTCTTTTTCTTGATACCGTTGCATCTACATTTGTCTCTGATTTTCTACATTTCATGATAAAACAAGAACTCTGCAAAGAATGGTAGCCTTTTTGTTGTAAATATAAACAGGGGGCAACCTGTTTCTTAAGGTAATCACTGTTTGTTAAGCTTGTGCTCTGGACAGGAGCTGTCAAGCACTTAGTCATACCTATCATGATGTTAGATAAAATAACTTTTCAGGAAGCTTGGCTCTGAATTTATTGTGAATAAAAATAGTAATGAATATTTTATATTTATGGTGAGAATTTCAACCAGCTCCTGGTTACTTTTTAATGAAATTTTTCAAATCATGTTAACCATTAAAAATATATATAATATTTAACTCAGTTCTTCTTGTTTTATGGAAATATCTACATTAATGTGACTATGATTTAGAATTATGATTAAAGTGAGCATTTGCCTATTTAAAAAAAAAAAAGAAGAGGATGATAAAGATGAAATCCTGTCCTTTGGGCCATGAGGCCAAGCCGTGGGGTCAAATGGATTATTAGTAGGTCTCTAAGGTTAACTGTGGGGAGAAATAAGGGAACATGACAGGAGGTAGAACAAGGGGAAACAGGGCAATGATTGTCCTCCTTTTCCCCAACTCCTCCAAGAGAGGAGAGCAAAAAATAGCAGGTTCTTCAAGAGCCACCTCTGCTGCTCTCTCAATCTTTGCCCCCTTCCCACCCCTTAATTTCCACCCTTTGTGACTATATAGGACATAGACAGAAGGCAGGAATTTGGGGTTCCCTGAGAGGGGACAGAAAGATGGGAGGTGCCCAATGATGAGAATGGTGGATCAGGAAGCAAGGCACTGAAGTGCTGGCTCATCCACTGAGCGCTTCATGTCCACCTGCTTCTATGTGTCCCTTGCCATCACTGCCACACAGCAAGGAGTGCACACATGATAGAAATATCTATTTTCCAAGTGAGGCTAAGAGAGTGAAGTGACTTACGCATGAGATAAGAGTATCCCAGAGTTGCTGGCTTGCATCTGGCACCATACTATATCCTGTCAGGCAGATATAGTACGAGGCTTTCATTTTGCCCCTCAAGAGCGCAAAGGAAACACGCTTCTCTCATGTAAAGTGGGGTGGGGCGGGGGTGGCAGGGAGGAATAAGGGGTCAGGAAAACCAAGGAAACAGGAAGAAATGGGGTAGGTGGTGACTTCATTCTCTTACCTCAAACTCCATCATTGAGTCCATGACTCAGTTGACTGGAAATGGTGGAACTGCCTTCTTTCCTTCCCCCAGCCCCATCAGGGCATTCATCCACTATGTAGAAATGGGCCTGACTCACCGGGAAATTCGTGCCAGTGTTTACCTTCTCTCGACATGCTCTCTAGGAGAATGGAAAGTATTTACTGTACCCTGGAGAAACTTGACAGACACCACCTTAACCAAGTGATGAAGGTTAACATCACCAGTCATGTCCATGTCACGTAGGCATCATGTATGCCCCAGATATGACATGACAAGAAGGGCACTTCCACTCAGAGGTATTCTTTCTTAAAACCTACAACCATGGTCTAATCACAAGAAAAACAACAGACTAAGTCTGTATTCCTCAAGAATGTAAGGGTTATGAAAGTCATTTGGCAGTTCCTCAAATAGATAAACAGGGAATAACCATAGGACCCAGTAATTCTGCTTTTAGGCACATACCCAAGAGAAATGAAAACATGTCTACATAAAAACTGGTACATAAATATATGTAGCATCATCATTCATAATAGACAAAAAGTGGAAATCATCCAAATGACCATCAACAGATGAATAGATGAACAAAATGTGATATATCCATACAACAGAATATAATTCAGCCATAGAAATGAGTGAATTCTGATATAGGCTATAATATATTAATCCATGAACCTTGAAAAATGATGCTAAAACAGGGAAGCCAGATGCAAAAGACCAAATATTGTATGATTCCATTTACATGAAATGTCCAGAAAAAGCAAATCTAAACTCACAAAATTTATCTGCATTTGCTGAGGCCAGGGGTGTATGCCAGTTTAACTGCATTCAAGCACAGTAGGATTTCTTACAGTGACTGAATCATCTAAAACTTGATTGTGGGGATGGTTGTAACATTCTATACATGTACTAAAAAACATCACATTGTACCCTTAAAATTCATAATTTTTATGTCTGTAAATTATATTGGAAGAAATTCATTTTAAATACAATATTGGCTTGGTTTTTTGTTGTACCACAGGAATGACCAAAGTTTTTCATACAAAGCCTCTGATGCACGTGTTTTATATAAACATGAATGTATATAAAACTGTGGCTGTATCCCAGCCACAATGTCTCTATGTCCTGTGTTCCTCCAATGACCTTGCCCCCCACCCCACATGCTACCTGAAGTCTGATTCACATCTGATCACTTCTATATCCTCCAATTATGGTAATGGCCTGAGAGTGGGCCCATGACAGAGTTCAGGGCCTGCCCACTGTGACTTTACTCCTCTCCAGACTTTTTCACATGATTCCGCTTTAGGGAGACTAACTGGCACTACCTCTCTGGGTGTCAGTATGGTAATACTTATCCAAGGGCTACATAGGTACACACCACTTACACCAATAATTTCTTTTGTAGAAATTCATCTTCAGGACATGAAGGATGTGGATAAGGATCTGGTTATAAGGATTGCCATCCTGATAACTCCTTTCCTTCATTCTTGGGCCTGAATTTAGGAAGGGAAACAAAAAGGTATAAAAAAAACCACGAAGAGGAAGAAGGAAGCAGAGGGCAATGTAGTTGTCAGCACACACACCCAAACGCACATTCACACATTCATACGTTAACCAGGTTCTGTTATCCCAATACTAGAATTCTCCAAAGACAGTTGCTGAGCTCCAAGAGGACACATTCGGCTTACCAAGTGCTAACAGCCATAGGAACTATGCCCTTCATCAGGGTACAGACCTTAAAAAGCTGCCATCCACACAAGGTAGATAATAGGGAATATCAGAACACTCTGAATAACATGAGGTTGTGAAAATCGATTATGTCACATCCATAGGAAGGAATTACAGGAGGCAGTAAAAATAAGTTATAATGAAGACAATAATGAGAAATGATCTGTTGCCTAACCAATTACAGCCATAATGAACATTATTTCCAACTTGGAGACAAAGACACTGTGGTACCATATTGTTAGGAATATACATTAGTAATAATATTCACAATGTATTGTGTTAATATAAAATTTTATAGGTTTCATGGTTTTTTGTTTTGTTTTTTTTTTTGAGACAGAGTCTCGCTTTGTTGCCCAGGCTACAGTGAGTGCCGTGCCATCAGCCTAGCTCACAGCAACCTCAAACTCCTGGGCTCAAGCAATCCTGCTGCCTCAGCCTCCCAAGTAGCTGGGACTACAGGCATGCGCCACCATGCCCGGCTAATTTTTTCTATATATATATTATTTGGCCAATTAATTTCTTTCTATTTATAGTAGAGATGGGGTCTCGCTCTTGCTCAGGCTGGTTTCGAACTCCTGACCTCGAGCAATCCACCCGCCTCAGCCTCCCAGAGTGCTAGGATTACAGGCGTGAGTCACCGTGCCCGGCCGGTTTCATGGTTTTGAAAGCATTTTATGAGCAACACCATAAGGAAATGCTTACAAATGTATTTGCACATATATGAGCAAAGGTGTTATGTTTGCTATTGTTTATAATAAAATGTGGTAAAGGAACTAAGTTTGTGTCACAAGGTAAAATAAATTTGGCAGCATCCATATGACGAGATATCAACTTCATGTGAAAAAAATCCAACTAAAATTGTGTTGTAATTTAAAACGTTATCATAGAAATGTATCTACATAGAAAAATGGTCATCATAAGGGCAAAAGCAAGTTGCAAAGACCATAAGTGGCCTGGATCCATTTTTGCTCATATAGGTCTGTAGCTGTTTACCGAGAAGACTCAAAATGTAAAAATAAAAATAATGTTTTCTACCTTTCACATAAAGCTTTCTCTTCAGCATACTGAGCATCTGCACTTTCTGCTTGGAGGCCATCAATACTCCTTTAGCCTGGAAATGCCCCATTTTCCACCCATACTTCCAGAAAGCTCCACAGAGTAGGCTTGAGCCAAACAGCTCCCTCCCAGCCCCCTGCTCAGTGACGTTCAAGCTGCAGTTCCAGATTTTGCCACGGGGGGGCACCAACATATCGCCATCACCAAAGTTCTCTACAAAGATGTTTACGCAATGAGCAAAAAGATATAAAATACCCTACCCTAAAACCAAGCCTAGGAACCTATGTACAGAATGATTCTAATTCTGTCAGAAAAAAAACTGATAAGTGTAAAGGAACGCTGTAAAAACACATACTCCAGGGCATCCGTATGATGAAATACAGGTATCATGAGCAGCCCTTGGCAGTCCTTAGCAAGCTGACGTAAAGCAACCCTGGGCAGGTGGGAGGTGACTGGGAGAGGATGCGGACACTGGCGAGAGGTCTGTGCAGCTGTGTCCATAGTGTCCTGAAGAGAGGATGACTGAGAGGGGATGGGAAAAGGTCTGGGAAGCCTGTACAGGGGTGGGTAATGGAGGGTGAAAGCCCTGCTCTCTGGGAGGGACCCCTCTACAGTGTGGACGCCTCAACCCACACTGATGAGGAAAGAGATAGATAATTGAATGCGGTGTAGATTTGGGGTAAATAGCAAAGGGAAATATTTTAATACACGTAAGAATTTTCCAAAGAAAATTGTTATCACAGTAAACCATTCCAAGACATTTGTTACTCTTTGAAAAATGTACACCTCTTCATGGAAAGAAAGGAGGGGAGGGGAGGGGAGGGGAGGAAAATGGAGTTGGAGGTCATCATTTGGTTACACCCTGGATTGCAGCTCTAAGAGTCTCAGAACAGAGGGCTCAGCAAGGGGGGAAAAGGAATTGAGGTTTCGAACTTGGTTGAAAGGCATCAGCCAGGGTTTTCTAATGGTAGCAATCTTTCTGTATCTTTCATTTTCTCGGATATCTAAAGCAAGATTGGTTCTAGCCCACCACTGAATTGAAGGTAAAACAGCACCTGTGAGTGTGTATTTTGGGTGACAGCTAGAGGAGACAACACAGAAACACACACACACAGATACACAGTCAATTCATCTACTTTGTTTAAAAAATCGAATACGATTAATGTTTTTCAAATTAATGAATACATATACACATGACCTTTGTCAATCTCTTCACAAATATTTTTTGTTCAATTTTTATTACGATACTCTTCTCTTTAATATAACATTTCAAAGAATATAGAAAATTATATTCATAAATTGAAATTATCCTACATCTCTCACTGGCCCAACTCCTACCCCTTGGCCCCAAGGGGTCTGTCATCCATAGAATGGTGCATGTAAAGTTTTTGGCGGTGGCAAAAAGAAAAGACAGAGAGAGAGAGTGGGGCCAAACAATGTGGCTTTATTGAGCGCTCCTGGGGGAGGTACACGGGTCCCAAGAGAGGGGGGCCTGAGAAGTCACATCCATTTAGAGGGGTTTAGGACTTTTATACTGTTTGAGGTGGACCAGAGACTTTTGGAGGGAAGAGCTGGGGATTTTCCACTGTGACCTTTGGCAGTTATTGAGAAACAGGAGAGGCTGGTGGTATTTGCGGAATCCAGGAACCGAAAACTTTCTTATCCAGGTGGACATCCAGGTATGGTTGTTCTAAGCGCGGCCTGGCAGTTATTTTTGGTGGGTTTGGTCTTGTGAGCCTTTTCTTTTTGATCTAGGGAGGGGAGGGGGCTGGCTACCAGCCTTACATCGCACTCTCCAGATGTGGCCCTGTAGGTGGGCTGAACACTAACATGTTCACCTACATAGTCTATTCCAAAAAGTGAAATCACAGTCTTCATCTTTTGCCTTGTTTCCACTTATTATAAATTATCATGATTTTTAAATATTTGCATCTTAGTTCTTGTGGGTTTTATGTATTTTAACATATTTATTGTTTGTGTATATATTTATCTGAATTCTTAGTTGAAATAGTTACCAATTGTTTTGTTACCAAGTATGTCTCATAATTGATGGATACTAACCCAAAATCTGATATGTTATTTTTAAATGTTTTCTCTCTTCTTTTAATACAATTCTTAGTGAGTTTTTCTTTTCATTTGCAAAGATGGACATTTTTTAAAATTTTGTTTTGTTTTAAATTTCCATAATGTGATTTAAAAATTATACAGGTCATAATTTCAAAAGAAAAAACATTGAAAAACACCACTGTCAACCTGGAGGGAGATTAGAGCATTCAGAACCCTGGAGGCACCAAGGAAAAATAATAAAACTTTAGAGTATTCCAGAGTTAGAAGCTGATCAGGAGATAACAAAGGTATCTCCCTGATTTACATAAACTCCCCCAAAGATAGCAGCCTGATTTGATCAATGGTCATAAGATGGGGTGTTTATATTTACAGTAGGTCATTTGTACATTTGTTTACAGTAGGTCAGTACATGTGACTTTCCTTCCCTCTGGCTCACCTGACCCAAGGCCAAAACCTGAGCTTCTGCCTGAGCCCACTCACCGCTTCAGGGGTCAGCCCACTTATGGGACCATACAGCCAGGATTCTTGGCACAAAGGGTGGGATTTCATCTCCTCTGTCATCTTCATCACCCAGAGGGGTGTTGAGTGAGGCCCGTGGGGCCACAATAGCAGGGGAGTGTGATCTGACCATTCCTCAAGCCCTGGAAGCCCATCTGCTAAAGGGGAGGCTGCTGAGGGTCCCATATGGAGAGCGAGGGCTGGAACCTCATTCCAATCCTGCCACTTATCTGGGGAGGTGACTTAGGCTCTGTGAGCCTGAGCTTGGTCATCTGTGAAGTGGGACTGACCACACCATCCTTACAGAGCTGCCCAGAAGGTCAATGAGAAAATCTGTGTAGACTATATGGCATGGAATGGGACTTCAATGGCCCCTTGATATATTCAGACACAGCAGCAAAGGCTGGCTGAGCATCAGGGCTAAAGAAGCATTGTGAAAAGTCATTTCTCATTGTTTCTCCTAATAAGAACACAGACATTTAGAGGAAGGAAGCAAATATCTCTGATATGCCTTGAATTCAAAGTTTTATAACCAGAAGATTTTTCACATTCTTTGGTGTTTCATAATCTCATAAAAGCAGTTTCACATCACGCCTCTTGAGCAACCCCAATCCAGTTCTCAATGCTAGGAAAACTTGCATGTCTGTGAACTCACCTGTTGAGTTCAGATATAGATCACACCATGGAAGCACAGTGTGGTATTTACCTAAGGACTGCTCCTCACTGCTCTGTGTATTAATATATTTACAGGAAAGTTCTGGACGTATCCAGTCACCAGTGCAGGGGTCCTCAGATTTTATCCAGCCACATCATACCAGGATTTCAGCAATCTGCTGCCTCCCTGAGAGACAAAAACCTAACAGTTACTAGTATTTCTTTCACACAATTTTCCAGCTTTTATTTACTAATAACTAAATATATATTGAGCCCCAAACCTCTACCATTCCATTGGAGATGTCTCATTAAATCCATAGTAGAAGGGAAATGAATATACGGGCAATTGCAAGGTTAAATCTGAGATGAGATGGCTCCTTTGTATTAACTTTCAAACATGTTCAAGTTTCAGGGAATGGAAGATTTTTTAAAAATCCCTCTTGCACCCCTTATTATCCACTCAGTGACAGTATCTCCCATTCTCTTCCTCTCTCTCTCTCCTTTGCCCCTTCAAAGTACCAAAGAGTTTCCTACATTCTCTATTAACTTTCTTCACTTCCTTGACTCCTTATCCCACTACCCGGATTGGGTCCCATGAATGCAGAGAATGTGCTCTCTAAGGTCACAAACCACTTTTTTGTCACTAGGTCCAGTGTTGTGTAAATATATTAAAATACCGAGGATTACTTTTGACCTTCTAAAATACACATGCCTGTACAAACTGCTTCTTTCATTAACAGCAAATCTTTGACAGTTTCCCAGGCTCTAGAGTTTGGCATATTGGGTAAATCCAAAGTGTCCCACTCCCTAACTGTGCAGTCTTGGGCAAAGTCCTTATTCTCTCTGCCCCTCAGTTTGTTCATCTACAAAATATGGGTTAGCTACAATACCTACCTTGTAAGGAGGCTGTGAGCATAAATGGCTTAATACATACAAAAGTATTTGGTAGATAAGGAAAAATTTAGTGAATTTTTAAATTTCTTTTTATGTGTCATCATTGATATTACTACGCTTACAGCCATAATAATATAAGATATAGGCTGATGTTTATTTACAATCAGTGACACATTAGATATGCTGTTAGTGAGTATCTTAGTTACCTAGATAACCACAAACTTCATGGCTTAAAACAATAGAAATTTACTCTCTTACAGTTCTGGAGACCGGAAGTCTGATATGAAGGTGTTAACAGGGTCACACTCCCTCTGAAAGTTTAAGAAGGGAATCCTTCCTTGCCTCTTCCATCTTCTAGTGGAAGCTCATAGCTTTTCTTGGTTTGTGGAAGCATAACTCCAATCTCTGCCTCTCCCTTCACGACTTCCACGTCTACCCACGTCTTTCCTGTGCATGTCAATTTTCCCTGTCCTTTCTGTTATAAGGATACCGAGTCATTGGATTAACGACCTACACTAAATCCAGAATAATCTCATCTTGAGATCCTAAATTACATGTGCACTGACCCTATTTCCAAATAATGTCACATTCACAGGTACTATAGGCTAAGGCTTAGACATATCTTGTTGGAGGCTATTATTCAATCTACTATACTGATACAAGCAGGTAAAAAAACTAAAATGAGATCTTTTGTTTATGAATATATAAATGTATCTATATATGCATAAGTATATAGATTCCTATATAAGAAAACTTCCAGAAGAATATATTACAGATGAAAACATTAGCAGGTCTTATCTTTGGGTGTTATGTGAGGGGAACTGTTATCTTATTTCATGTCTTATATTTTCTCTTTTTACCTATAATAAGTACTTATTGCTCTTATAAATATACAAAATAAAATCACTGGAAAACATAACTATTCTCTGTCTCATCTATAGGAAAGCCACTTACTTCGTACTGGGAACATTCCTGAGCCACAGGAAAAGAGACCAAACCCTGGCAGCCCCTTCCACAATATTCCAGGACACATTTTCCCAAATTTCAAATCACATTCATTGTTTTCAATATTTTAAATCTCTGCCTAGTCAACTGGAAAAAAACACACTATCTCAGTTTCATTTATTTTGCTTTGCCCTGATACATGGTAGGGTTGTTCTTCTCATATGAGAGGCAGTGGCATAACTGGCTAGATGTAGGGGGACTCTGGAGCCATACAGCCTGTATATTCAAATGTAAGCCTCACCACTTGCTAGCCCTGTCCTCACTGTGCTTCAGTCCCCTTATGTTTAAAGTTGAGCAGCAGTAGCTCCTTCTCATAGAATGTGGTGAGGATTTAATGATTAAGTATATGTTGAGCCCTTACATTGACATCAGGCACTGAGGAAGTCACAATAAACATTTTTAACCTTTTTTATTATTAATACAATACCTAGGCCAGGCACGGTGGCTCACATCTATAATCCTAGCACTTTGGGAGGCCGAGGTGGGTAGGTCGCTCAAAGTCAGGAGTTTGAAACCAGCCTGAGCAAGAGCGAGATCCCGTCTCTACTAAAAATAGAAAGAAATTAGCTGGCTAACTAAACATATAGACAAAAAATTAGCCGGGCATGGTGGTGTATACCTGTAGTCCCAGCTACTCGGGAGGCTGAGGCAGGAGGATCGTTTGAGCCCAGGAGTTTGAGGTTGCTGTGAACTAGGCTGATGCCACGGCCCTCTAGCCTGGGCAACAGAGTGAGACTCTGTCTCAAAAAAAAAAAAATATATATATATATATACACACACACACACACACACACACATATAAGATTAGCTGGGCATGGTGGCGCATGCCTGTAGTCCCGGCTACCCGGGGGGGCTGAGGCAGGGGGTTGCTGTGAGCTAGGCTGATGCCACAGCACTCTAGCCAGGGCAACAGAGCGAGACTCTGTCTCAAAAGATATATATACACACACACACACACACACACATACATAATACCTAAATAGATCATTACTGTTTATATTGAACACAGATGCAAAAATCCCCAACAAAATACTAGCAAACCAAATTCAACAGCACATTAAAAGGATCCTTCACCACGATCAAGTAGGATTCATACCTGGCATGCAAGAATGGTTCAATATATCATGTATTCCACTTATAAATTTGCATATATAATGGAGTATTATCCAGCCATAAACAAGAAGGAGATCCTGCCATTTGCAACAACATGGATCAACCCAGAGGGCAATATGCTAAGTGAAATAAGCCAGACACAGAAAAGCAAATACTGATCTCACTTATATGTGGATTTAAAAAAGTTGAACTCATAGAAAAAGAGTAGAACGACAGTTGCCAGGGGCTGGGGGTGACAGAAATAAGAAGATTATAATCAAAGGGCACAAAGTTTCAGTTTTAAGATGAACGAGTTCTGGGGATCTAATATACAGCATGGGTGGTAATAGATGTTTTAATTTATTTAATTGTGATAATCATTATGCACTGCATAGGTATTTCAAATCATCAAGTTGTACAGCTTGAATATATATAATCTTTGTCAATTAACTATTTTTTAAAAAATAAAGTTTAATAATCTTATCACTGCTTGGTGTTACCTTTCCAAGTATTCTCTCTGGTAGTCATGCTATTACGTTAATGTCAGAGGCATTACAATGACAGAATGGAGGCAAGTGGGTGTGGAGAACTAACATTAGTTGAGGGCCTACTAAATGCCACATGTGGTAGGTTATTATTTTCAGACTTTTACTCTTCAAATCCTCAAAGCAATGCTCTGAGGTCAGCATCATTACTTCCTTTCTACAGATGGGGAGACAGGTGCAGAGAGCAAAAGCAATTCTAAGGAGGCATCAAATGGATACTAAGGTCAACTTGAGGGGCTTCCACTGGCCAATTCTGGGACAATTTGAGCATCAAAATAAATAATTATAATAACAAATGGTAACTCTTTGAGCAAAATAGGAATTTATGGATCATACGAATATAAATAAATATAGCTCTAACAGTCAAATGTCAACTAATAAATCTAGAAGAAATGACGGAATTATAAAAGCAACTCTTGGCCGGGCGCGGTGGCTCAAGCCTATAATCCTAGCTCTCTGGGAGGCCGAGGTGGGTGGATCGTTTGAGCTCAGGAGTTCGAGACCAGCCTGAGCAAGAGCGAGACCCCATCTCTACTATAAATAGAAAGAAATTAATTGGCCAACTAAAATATATATAGAAAAAATTAGCCGGGCATGGTGGCACATGCCTGTAGTCCCAGCTACTTGGGAGGCTGAGGCAGCAGGATTGCTTGAGCCCAGGAGTTTGAGGTTGCTGTGAGCTAGGCTGATGCCACGGCACTCACTCTAGCCTGGGCAATAAAGTGAAACTCTGTCTCTAAAAATAAAAAATAAAAGCAACTCTTGACAACTACCATAGTAATAAGTGATTCAAACAAGAATCACAAATGGATTTTCAGTCTGCACCAAATCCCACAGCTCTCACTGTGTCACCATGGTAACCATTCTGGCCAAGGAAAGCTGAGAAAAACACACACACACAGAGCTACCTCCCCAATGTTGCTCCTAATATGTGCAAAGAACTGAATAGATTGACATGATGCACAGTAATTAATCTCAAGTTTTCCCCACAATAAACATCCTTAGCAGCAGCTTCAGGAATATAAACCTTCCTACATAACTACGTATCCACACACATACATGCTTCTCCCTCTTTTTCTCCCACAAGAATCTAGGAATTCATCAAGGTAGATTTGTCTGAGGATAAAAAAGGAAAATTTCATAATTCAAATCTAACCAAACACATAAAGTCAAGAGCTACTAAACTATTTTATTTTAATAATTAATTTTTCTAGAGTTGACTTATAGAATTATCTTGGGGACATTTTTCTCCCTAGTTTTAGTATATTGCCAATGACTTCTAAAAGCTAATAATGGAAATATAGGCAAATGGATATTGTGATGGTTAATTTTATGTGTCAACACGGCTGGGCCACAGTACCTAGATATTTGGTCAAATATATATATATACACACACACACACACACACACACATATATATATATATATATTTAGAGACAGAGTCTCACTCTGTTGCCTAGGCTAGAGTGAGTGCCATGGCATCAGCCTAGCTCACAGCAACCTCAAACGCCTGGGCTCAAGCAATCCTCCTGCCTCAGCCTCCTGAGTAGCTGGAACTACAGGCATGCGCCACCATGCCCGGCTAATTTTTTCTATATATATTTTTAGTTGGCCAATTAATTTCTTTCTATTTTTAGTAGAGACGGGGTCTCGCTTAGGCTGGTTTCGAACTCCTGACCTCGAGCAATCTGCCCGCCTCGGCCTTCCAGAGTGCTAGGATTACAGGCGTGAGCCACCGCGCCTGGCCTGCCCTCCCCAATGTTGAGTGGGCCTCATCCAATCAGTTGGAAGTCTGAAAAGAATAAAAAGCTGGCCGGGCACGGGTGGCTCACGCCTGTAATCCTAGCACTCTGGGAGGCCGAGGCGGGCGGATTGCTCGAGGTCAGGAGTTCGAAACCAGCCTGAGCGAGAGCGAGACCCCATCTCTACTATAAATAGAAAGAAATTAACTGGCCAACTAATATATATAGAAAAAAATTAGCTGGACATGGTGGCACTTGCCTGTAGTCC
>VSMD01050650.1:0-35929 GCA_008750895.1 Mirza zaza
TTGAGACAGAGTCTCACTTTGTTGCCCAGGCTAGAGTGAGTGCCGTGGCGTCAGCCTAGCTCACAGCAACCTCAAACTCCTGGGCTCAAGCGATCCTGCTGCCTCAGCCTCCCAAGTAGCTGGGACTACAGGCATGCGCCACCATGCCCGGCTAAATTTTTCTCTATATATTAGTTGGCCAATTAATTTCTTTCTATTTTTTTATAGTAGAGATGGGGTCTCGCTCTTGCTCAGGCTGGTCTCGAACTCCTGAGCTCAAACGATCCGCCCACCTCGGCCTCCCAGAGAGCTAGGATTACAGGCGTGAGCCACTGCGCCCGGCCTCATTCTTTTAATTGAACATTTTATAGTATTCCAACTTCTTTCTTTAGCATATCAGTTATACTTTTTAAAAACACTTTAAGTGATTGCCCTCGAGTTTGCAATACACACAGTGAATTCAAGTCCACTTTCAAATGACACTATACCGCTTCACAAATGTCAGGTGTCTGATAATAAAATAATTCTACTCCCTCCCTCCCTCCCTCCTGTCCCTTGTATCATTGCTTTCATTCATTTCACTTATACACAATCTATGCTTGAATACATTGTTGCTATTACTATTCTGATCAAACTGTTTTAGATTATTTAATAAGAAAAAAGTTTTTATATTACCTTCACTCATTTTCTAATGTTCCTTTTTAAATTTTAATTTAATTTTTATTTTTTTGAGCCAGAGTCTCACTTTGTTGCCCAGGCTAGAGTGCCATGGCATCAGCCTAGCTCACAGCAACCTCAAACTCCTGGGCTCAAGCAATCCTTCTGCCTCAGCCTCCCGAGTAGCTGGGTCTACAGGCATGTGCCACCATGCCCCGCTAATTTTTTCTATATATTTTTAGTTGGCCAATTAATTTCTTTCTATTTATAGTAGAGACGGGGTCTCGCTCTTCTCAGGTTGGTTTTGAACTCCTGACCTTGAGTGATCTGCCCACCTTAGCCTCCAGAGTGCTAGGATTACAGGCGTGAGCCACCACACTCGGCCTTCTAATGTTCCTTTTTTAAAAAAATTGTAGTCTGAGTTTCTGACTTATAGCATATTCTTTCTCTCTAAAGATCTACTTTTGACATTTCTTGCAAGACAGGTCTGTTGTTGTCAAAATTCCCTTAGTTGTCTTGCTCTGTTGCCCAGGCTAGAATGCAGTGGTGTCATCATAGCTCACTGCAGCCTCAAACTTCTGGGCTCAAGCCATCCTGTCTCAGCCTCTTGAGTAGTCACTAAGTTTCTTCTATTTTTAAGAGACCGGTCTCACTCTTGCTCAGGCTACTCTTGAACTGCTGACCTCAAGTGATCTTTCCTCCTTGGCCTCCCAGAGTGCTAGGATTACAGGTCCTTGCTGGCCTGTCCTTCACGTTTGAATCATAGTCTTGCAGGATACCCAATTCTAGGTTGGTGATTTTTTTTTTTTTTTTCTGTCAACAATTTAAATATTTCACTCTACTCTCTTCTTGCTTGCATGGCTGTTGAAGAGAAGTTGCATATAATTATTTTTGCTCTTCTATAGGAAAGGTGTTTTTTTATGCCCCTGGCTTAAGATTTTTTTTTTTTGAGACAGAGTCTCACTTTGTTGCCCAGGCTAGAGTGAGTGCCGTGGTGTCAGCCTAGCTCACAGCAACCTCAAACTCCTGGGCTCAAGCAATCCTGCTGCCTCAGCCTCCCGAGCAGCTGGGACTACAGGCATGCGCCACCATGCCTGGCTAATTTTTTCTATATATATTAGTTGGCCAATTAATTTCTTTCTATTTATAGTAGCGACGGGGTCTCGCTCTTGCTCAGGCTGGTTTCGAACTCCTGACCTCAAGCAATCCACCCGCCTCGGCCTCCCAGAGTGCTAGGATTATAGGCGTGAGCCACCGCGCCCGGCGAAGATTTTTTTCTTTGATTTCCTACAGTCCGAATATGATAATGCACAGGTGGTCTTTTTGGCATTTATCTTACTTGGTGTTCTCTGTGCCTTGGTGTCTTGACATTAACTTGAGAAAATTCTCAGTCACTATTGTGTCCAATATTGCTTTTGTTCCTTTGTGTCTTTATGTTTCTTCTGGCGTCCCCATTATGAGCATATTACAGTATGTAGTTGTCCAACAGTGCTTGGATAGTCTATTCTACTCCCACCCCAGTATTTGTTTTCAGTTTCGGCAGTTTCTATTATGATATCCTCAAGCTCTGAGATTCTTTCCTCAGTCATGTCCCATCTTCTAAAAAGCCCATCAAAAGCATTCTCCATTTCTGTTACATTTCTGTTCTTAGGATTTCTGTATCTCTGTTTATCGCGACCATCTGTTATAGCGTGCTGTGTACTTGATTTATCATAGCCCTTAGCACTTTTGTCATAGTTGTTTTAGATACCCTGGCAGATAACTCCATCATCCCTGCCAAATCTGACTTTGGTGCCAGTGCTTGCTCTGTTTTCAAGCACTGCTTTTGCCTTTTGGTATGCCTTGTTAGCCCCACTTGGTCGTGATGCATTTTCTTTCTTATACAGCATGTTAAATTTGCTAATACTGTGTTAAGGATTTGTGCATCTATGTTCCTAAGAGGGATACTGCTCTGTAATTTTCTTTTTGGACTGTCTTTCATTTAATGTCAGCGCTGTGCTGGCTGTGCTGTGAGGGTGGCATTGCTTCTTCCATGAATGTTTAAACCCATCTGGGTTTTATGATGAAAACAATTTTATTATTTTTTTGAGACAGAGTCTCACTTTATTGCCCAGGCTAGAGTGAGTGCCGTGGCGTCAGCCTCGCTCACAGCAACCTCAGACTCCTGGGCTCAAGCGATCCTGCTGCCTCAGCCTCCCGAGTAGCTGGGACTACAGGCATGTGCCACCACGCCCGGCTAATTTTTTCTATGTATATTAGTTGGCCAATTAATTTCTTTCTATTTATAGTAGAGATGGGGTCTTGCTCTTGCTCAGGCTGGTCTCGAACTCCTGAGCTCAAAGGATCCGCCCACCTCAGCCTCCCAAGAGAGCTAGGATTACAAGCGTGAGCCACCGTGCCCGGCTTGAAAACAATTTTATTTCAACATTGTTTTTTGCTGTTGTTTGACACAGAGAACCGTATAAATCATTAGTGAATTTTCACAAAGGGAACACCCCTGTAGAACTATGACCACATTACTGCACTTCAGGCTGGGAAACAGAGTGACACCCTCTTTAAAAAAAAAAAAAAAAAAAAAAAAGGACCACCTTTCCCCATCTGCACTGTAGTGTCACTGTGTATGTATGGGTATGTTTTGTTCCTGGACTTTTCTTACATTGTTTTTCTGTGGACCAATATATGCCACATAGCTTTAATTATTGCAGCTTAATACTGAGACGTGCTATCCAGGGTTTTACTGTTCTTAGAGACTGAAATTGCTATTTTGCCTTTTGTATGCCCATGTAAATTTTAGAATCATCTTGCCAATTTCTACTATAGAACTTACTGGGATTTTGAATGGCATTTGCAGTGAAACTGCAGATCAATTTGGAGAGAAAGAATGTGTATAATGTTGAATCTGCCAGTCCGTGAACATGACATGTTACTCTGTTTAGATCTTTCTCTCAACATTTGTAGTCCAGTTTTTCTCACAATCCTTTCATCATATTCGTTTCTTGGTATTTGAAGTTTTTGGATATAATTACACACACACAAAAATGATTTCTTATATTACCTTGTATTCTATAATAGACTATAGATTATAAGTTTGGTGTTCTTTTTTTTTAAACAGATGGAGTCTATGTTGCCCAGGCTGGGGTGCAGCTATTTACAGGCACAATCATTGTGTATTGCAGCCTTGAACTCCTGGCCTCATCTTCCCAAGTAGCTGAGACTATGTGTGCACCACTTGGCTACATTTGGATTTTTATGTACACAAATGCCATTTCTGAATGACTTTTCTTTTTCTTTTTTTTGAGGCAGAGTCTCACTCTGTTGCCTGAGCTAGAGTGCTGTGGTGTCAGCCTAGCTCACAGCAACCTCAAACTCCTGGGCTCAAGCGATCCTCCTGCCTCAGCCTCCCGAGTAGCTGGGAATATAGGCATGCGCCACTATGCCTGGCTAATATCTTCTGTATATTTAAAAACTAAACTAAAGTTGTCCAGCTAATTTCTTTCTCTTTTTTTAGTAGAGATGGGGTCTTGCTCTTGCTCAGGCTGGTTTCGAACTCCTGAGCTCAAACGATCCGCCCACCTCGGCCTCCCAGAGTGCTAGGATTACAGGTGTGAGCCACCAGGCCCACCCATTTCTGAATGACTTTTATTTCTCCTTTCAGATTCCTAAACTTTTTCTTTTTATTGCCTGACTGGACTGGCTAGGGACTCCAATACAATACTGACCACAGGTGGTGACAGCAAGCACATCTCTACCTCATTCTTCAATTAGGAGGCACAGCTTGCTTGCTTTCTTTTTTGAGAGTCTTGCTCCTCTGTCATCCAGGCTAGAATGCAGTGGTGCCAAATATAGCCTCAAATGATCCTCTCACGTTGGCCTCCCAAAGTGCTTGGATTACAAGTGTGAGCCACCACATCCAGCCTACAGCTGTGTCAGTATTTCACCTTTAAGCACAATGTTCCCTGTAGATGTTTTGGTAGACAGGCTAAGGAGGTTCCTGGTCTTTCATACCTGCCTTATGTCTAGTGTACTCTCCTGTGTGTAGACAAGGTCCCCTAATGACCTCCTCAAAGGGATGAGGCTCTTGGGTTTGTCTTCTGTCTCCCATGTCATCAAAACAGGAGCTTGATTGGATTTTCACCTCTGAAGATTCTTTATCAGGCCGGGCGTGGTGGCTCACACTGTAATCCTAGCACTCTGGGAGGCTGTGGCGGGTGCATTGCTTGAGGTCAGGACTTCGAAACCAGCCTGAGCAAGAGCAAGACCCTGTCTCTACTATAAATAGAAAGAAATTAATTGGCCAACTAATATACATAGAAAATATTAGCTGGGTATGGTGGCACATGCCTATAGTCCCAGCTGCTCGGGAGGCTGTGGCAGGAGGATTGCTTGAGCCCAGGAGTTTGAGGTTGCTGTGAGATAGGCTGACGCCATGGCACTCACTCTAGCCTGGGCAACAAAGTGAGACTCTGTCTCAAAAACAACAAAACAAAACAGATTCTTTATCAGCTCATGGGTTTAGATCCCCATTCCTCAGCATCATGAGGAGCATGATCAGCTTTTCAGGATCTGTAATTTGCCATGAGAATCTTGTACATAGCATTTGATTAACATTTTTTCTTTGCCAATTGGACAAGCTACCTTTTCAAATATTGTGATTTGAAATTATTTCTACTATATTTGAATTTATTTCTACCATTTTGTAATGTGTCGATCCTGATTTTTCTATGTTCTGTCTGATTGTTCTGGAAGTCACTTTAACATTCTGGTATCCCTACTACCTAACTCAGCTTACCTCTGTCATCCTCTCCAAACACTACCTTAAAGCATTCTAATACTGATCATTCTGATCCTATGTGTTATTTTTGTCTAGTATTTTAGTTGCACTATTTTAAATTTTTTCCAGCTATCTGGCCGGTGAACATGCTCCAACTTTAATCTTATTAAATTTGTTGAGCCTTGTTTTGTGGCCCAGTGCGCAGTCCGCAGTGGTGAACATGGAGAAGTGCATTGCTGCTGTTGGCTGAGTGTTTTACAAATGCCCAACAGTCCAGGCGGGTGAGAGGCTTGTTCAGGTCTCCCGTGCAGTAATTTCTTTTTTTTTTTGAGACAGACTCTCGCTTTGTTGCCCAGGCTAGAGTGACTGCGTGGTGTCAACCCAGCTCACAGCAACCTCAAACTCCTGGGCTCAAGCAATCCTGCTGCCTCAGCCTCCCGAGTAGCAGGGACTACAGGCATGCGCCACCATCCCCGGCTAATTTTTTCTATATATATTAGTTGGCCAATTAATTTCTTTCTATTTATAGTAGAGACGGGGTCTCGCTCTTGCTTAGGCTGGTTTTGAACTCCTGACCTTGAGCAATCCGCCTGCCTTGGCCTCCCAGAGAGCTAGGATTACAGGCGTAAGCCACTGCACCTGGACCCGTACAGTAATTTCTTGCTGGTTGTTCTATGAACTGCCCAGAGAGGGGCGTTAAAGCCTCCAGCTATGATTGCTGAATTTTTCTTCATAAAACTCATACACACACACACAAAAAAAAAAAAAACCAAAAAAAAAAAAAAAAATTCATCCACATGATTATGGATGCTAAGTCCCGTCTCATCTGTTTACTGTCAACTTAGTTTATATTTAAAGTGCACTGCTTATAGTCAGCACAGAATTGGGTCTTGCTCTTTTAATCCATGCTTGTAATCCTGACTTTTAGTTGGAGTGGTGAGTCCACTGTTAACATAACACTGGCATGTGTGGACAGACGTCTGTAATTGCACCATTTCTTTGTTCCACATGTATGTTGTTCTCTGTCCCTCCTTTCCTGACGTCTTTGGGATTAATTTAATACTTTTATAAAAACTCTTGTTAACTCACACATTGGCCTATGTATATTTTCATTTATACTGCTCAGGACTTCCCTGTGCTTCCTAAAGCTGTGTGTTTTGCCCACTCTGGAGATCTCGTTAGGAGTTAGCTGGAGCTCATTTAACGTTCCCTTTCTTTCTGCTCCATTTTTGGTGATTTCATTGTTCTATCATTCCCGTGACTGGTTCTCTTCACTCTCATCTTACCTGCTGTTTAACTGATCCTTTGCTTAGGCTGGTTTTGAACCAGGCTTTGCAGTCTTTTCTTGTTTGGGGTCTGTGCGCCTTATCTGCTTACAATAATTAGAAGGCCTTGGTGTGGGGGAGTAGGTGGCTGCAGGGACTAGTCACACACAAGCATTTTGGAGTCCAGAGCACAGCACTGAAGAGACTGGAGCACAGGCAAGGCACTGAGGACAGCTGGGCAGCCCCAGGGAGGCAGCTTTGGAGCGGGCAGCGTGCTCAGGGGAGACAGTGCTATTTCTGGCGCAACCTGCACCATGGTGTTTGCGTGAAGCCTGTTAAGCCCTAATCCGTGTGCCTGGCCCCAGCCCACGAGTGCAGGTAACACTGGGCCCCTCTCCAGGGGCACAGCCAGGAACTGCCCCTCAGCTGGCCCTAAACCTGGACACTAAACCTGACAGTCAAATTCCAACACAGTACTATTTGGGGTTTTTATTTTGTCTATGTTGGTTAAACCTTAGATTGAATATAATTTTTTTAATACACAAGAAAATACTTCACGTACCTAGGAAATAAGATAGGTTGGGAATGTGTCCAGTGCAAACAGAGGATTCACACCTGTGCATAGACAGCACCATCAATGATTGTCATCTCAGTCTGTGGCATCACTAAAGCCACCCCACTGTGTGCTGCACCTGAGGAAGGAGCAGCTGCCAGGCTCTGAGGCTGCAGTTCTTTTCTCCTATAGAACAACTCCGCTGGGTGGGGCGGTGGGGTGGGTGGGCACGTGGCTCTGTGATTGCAGAGTGGCTTGAGGGCACACGGAGCAGAAGGCTCTAGGCTTTGGGCTGCCCTCCTCAGTAGGGTATGTCATTCTGATAGTACTGGATCATGTCGTAGGTCCGGCTCCTGGAGGGTGAGGGTGAGGGTGAGGGAGGCTTCGAGGAGCCAGCCTGCTGGGTCTGGGTCCCTCCCCACTGGCTCATCCCCTCACCATGGCTGCCCAGAGACCACATCTCCTGCTCCAACTCCGATGCCTGCTCCAACTCACAGTCCTCAGCCAAACTCCTTCTGGCTGCGGGAGCTGCCACTCTACCAGGTGCCCCTCTGACCCCTTGGCCTGTTACACGCAGACACCCAGAGGGGGTGTGTGCAGCTGTCCTTCCTCTCCACACTCCAGGCCCCTTGCCCTCAGCACACCTCAGTGGAGACCCTCTTCCTCCTGCCCCCCAAGCCTTCTTGCAGCCTTGCGCTTCTCCTCCATTTGCCTGGGCTCTCTGTGCTGGAGCCTCGTGGTTCCTGTTCTTTCTTTCTCCCACTGCCCATTAGGTCACTAGACATTTTGGGCACCTGCAGTGGGTTCTGGGGCTCCTCTCAGGCTCATCCACCCATTCCCAGAGCAGGTGGCCATGCCCCTGGCCCCTCCTGGTATGGATGTAGCACAGCCTGGGCTGCCCCTGCCCCCAGGCCTTGCCCAGCCCCATGTCTTCAGGTGCCCCTGCGTGGCGGCTTCCAGACTCTCAGAGCTGTTCCCTCACGCACCTACTGGATTTACCGCCTCCTGTTGTTCAGGCTGGAAACCTCAAAGCCGCCTCTTGACTCTCACACCTCATGGGAGCCCGCAGGCCTGGGGCTCCACCTTCAGACCCTGAACCAGCTCTTCTCAGTCTCCCGCCTCCACCCTCTCTCCCTACCACAGGGAGACCGACTGGCTGCCCCCAGTTGCCCCCCACACCCTGCCCACACAGCAGCCCCAGGAAGGCACAGGGAGGAGGGGCGGGACAACTTCCTAAGCCCTCCCACGGGAGCTCCTATCCCGAGCTTGCCTGTGCCCCACCTCTCTCAGCCCCAGGCAGGTGCGCTTTCCAGCTCCAAGCCTCTGCCAGGTGTTCCCCTCTAAACAAGCACTCACTGCTCCTCCAGAATTCCCACCAGAGCTCAAGTGACCAAGGGTCTCCCATGAGAGGAACAGTTGGGGACGGCAGCATCCTGGTGACCTGGTCCGGGCAGGGGGTAGGGAGACTTGCCTGTTGCTGAGGAAGCAGCTCTGGATGACCTTCATGATGAAGTTCGCAGCCTCGCGCTCAGTCATGTTGGGGCTAAACCTGTGCCTGCAGAGAGGCTGTGTCAGGGCTACTGCCATTCCCTGCCAGGCCCGTGGTCCCGCCCGAGGCCGCCCCTGCCCAGCCTGGCGGTGGTCTGTAGACTGGCGCACCTGTCCAGCAGAGGGCCACCCCCTGGAAATGCACCCCTAGGGCAACGTGTTGCAGAAGACAGGGACAGCGCCGGGAAGGTCAAGTCTGGCTGCCGTGGGCCTGTCCTCTTCCCAGCATCACCTGGGCCTGAGTGCCCCATGGCTGGGGCCGGGCTAAGCACTGGGGAGCTAAGCTGCTGCAGCTCAGGGGTCAGGGCCCGGAGGCAGGGACTGCGAGGCACCCTTGAAAAACCAGAGGGTGCATCCTCAGCATGGCTGGCAGAAGCCAGGGTGCCTCACAGACCTGGTCTGGTAGAGTCTCACCAGGAACCCTGTCTGCTCTGGGGTTCCGAGGAGATGACAATCACAGTTAAAACTGCACAGAAAGTTCCTATCTTGGTGGCACCTCAGCTAATGAACACCTGTACCCCAAGTGGCCTATGTGTCTGCCAAGGAACCTACTTTAAGAGCTTGATTGTCTGGCCGCGGAAACAGGGCAGGCCCGTGTCCAACATGAGAGTGACCAGAGAGACAACTGCATCCATGTAGGGCCTGGGGAGAGATGGGAGGGTTGGTGGACAGAGGCCACACAGTCCTGTGGCCTGGCTGCTGCCCAACAGCCTCATGCTTGGGTTCCCAGCCACCACCCAGCCACACCTTCCATGTTCCCCCATGGCAGCCCTCTTCACACCATCTGCTGCCCCCCAGCTTCTGCACCCCCCAGGCCAGGGTTGCTCAGACGAACCCTGCATGGGCTGAGTGGTCCTGCGCTGGTTCCCCCCCATGAGGCCACCAGCCGTGGTTTCTGCACCAGTGTGGGGAAGCACAGGTGCCCTGACCCTCCTTCTCCCACAGGGCAGTGGGGGCAGTGGGGACTGAAGGGGTGGGGACTGATCTGGGTCAAGAGTCTAGGTATGACCACACTGGTGTGTGGCCTAGGCCAAGGGACACTGTATGTGAAACTAGGACAACGCCAGTCTCCAGCGTGCAGCCCTGGGGGTGGTGGGTGCTCAGGCTTTGATGAAAGAGTGGACAGGTGCCCAGAAGGGGCAGCCCATGGCCGAGGGTGTCAGCAGGATGAGGCCTGCAGCACGTGGGTGGCTGGGCTTGGACTCCCAGGGCAAGAATTCACAGGCACAGGTGGGGAGAGAGGGACAACCAGAAGGCCAGGCCTAGGCCACTGGTACCTCCTGGCCCGAAGGCACCTCCCTCACTCTCTATGAACCTGGTTCTTTTCATCCTAAAAGGAGCCAGAGAACACACTCCCACCCCTGCCCCTGCCCCAGCTCACCGCACAGCCAGGTAGCCACGGACACACATTTCCATGAACCACTTGAAGGGAGTGGCCTCCATCTTGCCTCCCATGATCATCACCATCTCATCCGTCAGCTTGATGTCTGGTTCCCAGCCCAGGTTGCCACCCGGCGAACTTTCAAACATGAAGCCGAAGTCTGCAAAACCGCAAAGAGTCATCTGAGGCTGGGCAGGAACCTGGCTGGTTGGTCTTGTCTTGAGCAGTAGAAAAGGACTAGTGACACCAGCATCCTCCACACCCCACGGACAGGCCGAGTGTCCTTGGGGACAACAAGCAGAGGAAGGGGAGGAAGGGTAGGCAGGAGCCAGGCCAGAGCAGAGTGAGGCTGGTACCCAGCCTGGCTGAGCCTAGCTCTGCCCAGCTCCAGCTTTGGACCCACAGCCCTGGCTGGCACTCTCACCCCCAGCTTTCTGGGGTCAGGCACCCTCCACAGCAGGATGGCTTGATGGGGACAAACTGGGCCTCAGAGCTCAACTCAGATGCTCCCACTGACATTCCTGGCTGGGCAGCCCCATGTCTGCTCCCCTCTGCGGGGTGGGGACCCCTATCTTCCCCTGCATGCTGGCGGTGAAGGGAGGGGAGGGTGGTGCTGAGGCTGGCTGACCGATGTGGATGATGTGGCCCTTCTTGTCCAGCATGATGTTGCCATTGTGTCTGTCCTTGATCTGCAGCAGGAATAGCAGGAGGCTGTAGGCGGCCATGCTGCGGATGAAGTTGTAGCGGGCCTGTGCAGAAAGGGCCCTGAGCTCACAACGGCTCCAGGCCTGTGGGCGCTCTCCCCAGCTCTGTGTCCCCCTTGGAGGCATAGCCCAAACCAGCTAGCTCAGCCAGCCAGACCTGGGCAGCAGCAGTGACAGGGCTGCATCTGGCGCTGTGGGGGCAGCAGGCCCTTTCTCCCACCCTAGGACTTAGCTTTCTCCTGGGGAGCCCAGCTCTAGGTTCCTTTGACTCCATAAGCAGCTTACGGGTGGACCTGGTTTTCTCCTCTAGCAAGGGAGGACTCAGAAGAGCAGGGAAGGGATGGGGTAGGGGTGGGACAGAGTGCATACAACCCTGGGGCTACCTGCTGGAAGGCCAGGGTGGACTCGTCCCCGTACTGGCGTGTGAAGTAGTCGTACATGCCGAAGTCTGTCTGGCGGCCCAGCTGGTCTCGAGAGGTGCAGTCAGGGATGCACTCGATCACCCCGCACTAGGGAGGAAGGGTGAGTCCCAGGCCTGCCAGGGAGGCATGGAGGGGTTCCTAGCCAGGCTCCTGCTCAGGGAACTTACCCCAGGGGCAGTGGCCACCACGCGATAGGGAAAAACAAATAGGTCCAGGCCGACCAGCTGGAAGATGTTCTTGAAGAGGTCAATGATCTGCAGGGCCAGCATGTCCTATGAACCAAGGGGGCACAGGATGGGGTTGGCCAGCCGCCTCGTGCCTCCAGCCCACCTGACTCCCAGTGGCTCACATGGGGTAGAAGCTGAATAGCTGGTGACAGAGTAAGATAGGGAGACCGCAGCTGAGCGGGAGTCTGGAGGGCCTCACCTCACCAACCACCTGGGGCTGGGCTCAGGCCCTTGGGACCACCAGGCCCTGGACTGGGCATGAGGGTGTGCTACCTGGCGGGATGTGAGACTGGGCACCTGCTCCCCTAACCCTGACAGTGCCCTGTGGCAACAGCAGAGGGGACCAGGAGAAGCCTCTGGGTTTTGCAGAAGCTCCTGTTCACTCTGTGGCATCTGAACCAAACAGGGGGAGGCAAAGATCTGTGTTTCTGCACGTGAGGTTGGACTCTAGTGTGCCTGCAGCCTTCTGGAGAGGTGGGCCTGCCCCCCAGCCTGCCCTGGGCTGGCCACACTACCTGCCGGCAGTCGTCTCCCACTTTGAAGATGGCAGCCTGCCAGGAGATCTTCTGGCAGTCAGCCTCCTGCGCACCGCAGTCATCCTCAGAGTCCGAGCGACACCGTAGACCTGTGCAGGAGAGAGGCCACCTATATCCCCAGGGCAGGGAGAAGCCCTCTGAGGATGCTGGGGGTAAGCTCTGCTCATGTGCCTAGAAGGAGCCCTGGGAATTGCAAAGCCCCAAGGATGCCAACGAGGGGCCTGCCCAGCAGGGCCCAAGAAACACCCTGGGGCAGCAGGTGAACCCCAGGGCCAGGGTTTTTTCCATAGAACGTTTAAGCTTAAATGCAAATAAAAACAGAGCCCCACATCATCTGCAGTGGGGACCCAGGTGTACCAGGGTTAGGGCTGGGCACTGTGAGCTGTGGGTGAGCGTGTCTGTACACTGGAGGGCCCGAGGGGCTCGGGGGCCAGCATGTGGGCACAGCCACAGAAGGCATGTCCCTGCACGGGCCAGCAGCCCGTCTGTGCAGCTGGCTACATTCTCTGTTCTGGGTTGAAGAACGTCCCCTCAAAACTCATGCTCTCCCAAAGCTTAGGTGTGACCTTATTTGGAAATAGGGTCTTTATAGGTGTAATCAACTCAAGATGAGGTCATACTAGCATGGGCCCTAAGCCAATGATGGTGTCTTTCTAAGAGGGGAATGTGGACACACACACACGGGGGCAGAGATCAGAGTGATGCACCCACAACTTAAGAGTTGCAGCAACACCACCGGATACCAGAAGAGGCAAAGAAGGACGGACCCCAGAGCCATCTGAAGTAGCATGGCCCTGATGACACCTTGATGTCACACTCCAGCTTCCAGAACTGTGAGATAATATAGGTCTGCTGTTTAAGCCTCCCCATCTGTGGTCATTTGTACGGCAGCCCAAGCCACTGACACATCTTGCAGAGGCTTGAAGCCACTTGGCCTCAAGATGGGGCCTCCTGGAGGAGCCAGCTAACTGGGGTGGATAGGCCTCAAGGGTAGCCCAACTGTCACTGCACTTTAGCTCCATGTGGTCCCTGAATGAGGGCTCAGACAGACGGGGGGGGTGGACAGATAGACACCATCTTTTACGGGGAGCTGGTGATAAACTAAATTCCCAGAAGAAACTGACATCGGCAAGGAGAAAGCACTGAGATCCCAAATGTAATCAGAATTCTCCACTGACCTTCTTTTTCAAGTTCACTAACTCCACAGCGCTTCACCTTAAATTTAGCCAGATATGGGGCTTTTGCAGCACTGAAAAACAAAAACAATGTGATACCTGGGATGCAGCCAGATAAAACCCTCAGGTAAGGAAGCTGTGGGGTTGGGACAGGTGGGGTCTCACCTTTGCATCGGTGTCCCTGACTTGTAGTCAATGTCCAGCACAATGGCCTCAGGGTTGCTGGGCAGGTAGCAGCCTGTGCAGGGATGAGCAGAGTCACAAGGGGCCCATGTGGCCACAGGTTCCCAACACAGGTGCCACAGGCAGAGTCCACCTTGCAGTCATGCCCTGCCCCTGCACAGGGTCCTCGGGCCCACCTGTGGCACTATTAACTATTCTGTGGCTGCTCAGGTGCATCCCTCTTGACTCTGCGATCCTTCCACACATCTGACAAAGGAGCCACCACCTCCCAGGAGATGCCCCTCCAAGAGGAAGTGCTGAGTCTCAGCCCTGCTGCTCCGCAGGCGCGTGTGGGGGCCTGTGCCGCCCTCAGGAGCTCCCTGCCCTGCACACCTGGAACAGCCCATTCGTGGCCAGGAACTGTCAGTCCCCAAGAGGACGTGTGCTCCCTGTTGAAGTGGGAGAGTCTCCTGACCCCCCTAGGGTTGGGTTTACTTATTTATTTTCAGATGGAGTCTCACCACATTGCCCAGGCTGGTCTCGAGCCCCTGGCTCCAGGAGCTCTTCCCACCTTGGTCTCCCAAAGTGCTGGGATTATAGGTATGAGCCACTGTGCCTTGGTGAGGGGGTAGGTTTTGAGAAGGGGCCTAGAACAAAAGGCACATGGTCTTCTGGGGCGCCAAGCTGGGCCCTGCTGTGGGTGCCAGATGGCTGCTCCACGGGGAAGGGGGTAACACTGTTGTGTCCTCCCTCCTGCCCTTGCCTCGCCAGCTCCAGGCCTGTCTCACACAATGACTACCTCTGTTCTGCTCGTGAGCCCTGCTGGCTCCCCAGGGCCCCTGGGGTAAGACTCAGCCACGTAGTCTGAAAGCAGAGGCTGGGGGCTCTTGCAATATAACAGCTTCTGGTTCTTTCCACCCCTCCCTGGCAGCTATGGCATTCCCCATGAGGGGAAACAGAGGCCCTGGTGTCCAGCCTTTTCTGAGAAGCTGAGCTGTTGTATGAGCTCAACATGATGGGCCTGAGGAAATGCTTGACTCGAAGCCCCCCCACAGGCAATCTATGGTTGAGGCCCGATGGTGTGAACGACTACACGGGATGGCCAGGGCTTGAGAAGACAAGTCTGCAGCAACAGTTAGAAATGGAGAGTGGCCCAGTGAGGTCTGGATTCCATCTTTTCTTGAAAAAAAGCTCGGCTCTAACCATACTGGGCTTGAATGCCTACATGGCAACGGCTGGCAGGTGCCAAGGAGCAGCTTCCCACTGGGCTGGGCACCCTGTCTGACAAGTCCCAGCACACCGGGGCCGCCCCTCCCCTGCCTCACCCAACCACTCCCTTAGCTGTTTGACCTGCGCTGTTCCTGCACGCTGGAGTCCAGGAACCCTTTTCTAGGATAAAGCAGTAGAGGATAGCATCTTGGCCTCCAGAAAAGCAACAGGCAGCAAGGAAGATGAAGAGCGCCCTCGGAGGAGCAGCTCCTGCTCACCAGGGGTGGATTCTGGGCTGGGGTGGTGGGCAAGGGCGTGTGTGTGGCCGGTGGAGCCGTCATCTCCACGCCCTGCCCATCCTTGGGAACACACTGACTGCAGCCTCCCAAGGCCGCCTGCTTACCTGGCTGCACCTTTACTTCAGACAGCGCCGAAAGACAAGCCTTCTTTCTCTCATCGCCTTTAGGGTAGGGCCTGAGAAACGAGATGGGAATGTTTTGCTGTATCCTGGAGGAACTGAACTCTGGACATCCAGGGCCCTCCTGTCTGGATTACCCTCTGTCCCTCTCTTCCTGGTTTTAGCTACTCCAAAAGGCCCAACCAGACCCAATTCCTCCAGGAAGTCACTTGGAGCAATTCCTGCCCTGGTCCCTCATGGGCAATTCTTGCCCTGGTCCCACGTGGCCCCTGGGGGCGGAGGTAGAGCTGTGTTCTGGCTGGCTGTGCCCCTCACACGTGGGGGAAGGGCAGGATGTGCTGCTGTCAGAGGTGCTCAGAAGTACAGGTGGCTGTGGGATCAAGTGGTTCTGGGCTCAAATGCTGGCTGTCATGTACTTGGCCCATGACCTTGGGTAAGCCTGAGACCCGGCCTTAGGCTGAGTATGACAGGGGCATACTGGAGCCATGTGCCTGCCCCCCCAGGGATGCCCAGGACATGTTCCCCTCACCCCATTATCTTTGTGGGCTAGGAGCTGCCAGGAGCGCTGCTCTACAAGGTGCCTAGCCCAGGAAAGGGCCTCAGGAGGTCTGAGATGGGCCTCCTGGTGACCAAGGTCAGAACAGCGTGAGCATGAGACAGCCCAGGGCCTGGTGGAAGCCGTGCCCCATGTTCCCTGTCCTGGGCCTGCTCCCAGGCACACAGCCAATGTCAATGACTCCAGGGTCTTGTCCCATACAAAGGGGCAAGGCCATGGACGTCTAAGGATGGCGTCAGAGCAACACGAGTGGAAGGCCCAGGAGAACAACCACAGGAGCTAGAGGAGTCTGCCTTTCCTGACACCATGAGGGTCCTTCAGCACCTGGACAGAACAGAGTGGCCTCGAACCACTCATGCATGAAACTAAGATGCTGTCTTGAAATCAGTGTGGCCATGCATCTTGCCATTCTCTCAGGAGCCCTGACTCCCCTGAGGGTGTCATAGTCAGCAGTGGGCCCAGTAGAGACTCGTCCATCTAGCTGTGGCCCAGGCCGGGTGGGTATTTAAAGCTCCCAGGCCTGGAGGCAGCTTCTGAAGCTCTGCACTTACTTGATGATGGCGGACACATTGGTAATCTTATTGAAGAAATCGAATTCCCGTTGGTAGAAGTCCTTGGCTGGGCCCGACAAGGAGCCTGTGATTTCCTCCACCAACTCCTCCAGGAGGTCGCCAATGTCAGCTGAAGAGAAACAAAGAGCCTGAGCCCCTTGGGAAAACCCGCAGCTGCTTCTGGCCCCCAGCAGTGGTGCCCAGAGTGTGCCGCAGGCTCGTGGAAGGCCACGCCACACCACACACCACTCTGCCCCTCACTGTGCTGACGCCAGCAGCAGAGGTCATTGGTTCCTCACTGCTACACACTCTAAGAAAAAAGCCTGTGTCACTTAATGAATGCCCCTGGTGAAGAAGTCAAATTTAATTTTATTAAACTCTATCCTGAATACATATCTTTTATTTTTTTGAGACAGGGTCTCGTCATGCTGCCAGGCTGGGCACAGGCTGCTCTGGCTGCATCTGAGCCATGTCGCCCTGAGAAGCACCTGGTGTTTGTCTGACTTTGGCGTTGAACTGACCTCTCTTTTCACAGACCTTTGTTTTTACTTCAAAGAATGACTAACACACAAAATATAGTTATTCAGACTTAGGTATGTGGCAGATATTTTTTTGAAAATAAATTAAAAAAATGAACACGTCACTTAAAAGAAAACAACTAAAACAACTGAGTATTTTTTTGGAAAATTTGCATCTGCTACTGTGAGCCCAACAGCTTCCTGACACTTAGAAATCTTTCTCATAAGATTGGTGGGGTGTTGGCCGGGCGTGGTGGCTCACACCTATAATCCTAGCACTCTGGGAGGCCGCGGGTGGATTGCTCGAGGTCAGGAGTTCGAAACCAGCCTGAGCAGGAGCGAGACCCCCGTCTCTACTATAAATAGAAAGAAATTAATTGGCCAACTAATATACAGAGAAAAAATTAGCCGGGCATGGTGGCACATGCCTGTGGTCCCAGCTACTCGGGAGGCTGAGGCAGGAGGATTGCTTGAGCCCAGGAGTTTGAGGTTGCTGTGAGCTAGGCTGACACCATGGCACTCACTCTAGCCTGGGCAACAAATCGAGACTCTTGTCTCAAAAAAGAAAAAAAAAAAAAAATTGGTGGGGTGTTAACAAATGTGACTTTTCTTTTTGTTCCATGTCAGATGGGTAATGTGTGTTGTAACAAGGTTTGAGGGAGGCACGGCTCACGAAGGTGACCATGAAAACGCAATCACCGTGTTCATGAACTGCAAGAGGATTGCAGATATGAGTTTTCAATATGACAATGAAATGTGTCAACATTTAGAAGGTCTGCATCACTCACTGACCTATACTTGTAAGTGGCCACTGTTTGATGTTACAGAAGCCACACGGGTCCAGGTTCAAGCTAGACCAGCAGACTTGAATGCAACAGACCAGGAGACGTTCACTGACAGGTTTCAGATACCACATTGCAATTGACCTTTAAGAAACTACCGCTTGTCAAGTCTGGTGTGGGATTAGTCAAGAATATCCCCAGTGACCTGAAAGACTAAAATACTCCCCCCTTTCCAATTCCATGTCTGTGTGAGGCTAAATTTCCCACATTTACTTCAACCATAACAGCATATTGCAACAGATCAAATGCAGAAGCAGAAAGAGAATGAGAACTGTCTTCTACTAAGTCAGATAAAAATGTAAAGCAATGCCACTTTTCTTGCTCTTTTTTTGTGGGGAGGGGTGAGGGTGGGGAGAAGGAAAGAGAAGTTTATTAATTTTCTGACAAATGAAGAGTTGGCAGACTCCTCTCTCAAAGTAGTAATGTCCTGCCTCTGAGCAGAAGTACAGAGCTTTTAACATTTTTTATTTTTTTTAGGCAGAGTCTCACTCCGTTGTCCAGGCTAGAGTGCTGTGACATCAGCCTAGCTCACAGCAACCTCCAACTCCCGGGCTCATGAGGGCACTCTGTTTTGGAAGTGCTCCCTGGACTGGCCACCCTGTGCTCAGATGGGGTCACAGCCATGTGGAACAGGGGGACTCTGATGGAGAAGCAGCTCCCAGAGCTGGAGCATCTCACATATGCCTGGATAGCTGCAGGAGGGCACCCAGATGGCAAGTTAGCAAGGGCGCCGTGAGGAGTAGGTCCTGTCCTTCTGCATGTTGACAGGTGAGAGTGCCTTGCCAAACGGAGGGAAATGGAGGTCTGCAGGCTGGCCAGTGAGGCCAGGGAGGGCCCTGGAGGATGCGGAAGGCTCTGGGCAGTGCTAAAAGCACTGAAGATGAGGAGTGAGGCCTGCAGGAGAATAAGAAGATACTCACGGTCTTTCTGGTGGCCCTCTTCGTCTAGATAGATGTTAGTCTTCATGTTCCAGATGAACTGGTGTGCCAGAAGCTGGGATTTGGATGCTGCCCACAGAATATACTCCCGCACATAACCCATCTGTAGGAGAGCAAGGTCCCCGTCAGCCAGGTTTGGAGGGCCCTCTCCCCCAGGAGAGACTTGTCCTAACCCAGGGCAGGCGCTGACTCTCGGCACTTGGCAGACCCTGCAAGAGTGAGGCTAAATGGTTTTTGGTGGTGTGGTGAGCTCTCCCGGTCGGCAATGAGTTCAGCCAGGGGCTGGGACCCAGCAGGTGCGGTCTGTAATATAGGTGTGTGTCAGCGCTTGTCTCTTTGGTTTCTTCCTCTGGATTTAAGAACCATGACTCTCAAACCAATTTCTGGGGTTGTCAAGTACAAGAAATGAGTACGCTGGGTACTAAAAACTCATTTGTAAGCTGGTTGTTTAGAACAATGTTCCAAAGTGATGGACAGGGTTCCAGAAAACTCTATTTAATGCAAAAGTACCTCCCTTCATGAGTTGATGCATCTATGGTCACCATCCTAAGGACCTCTCCTCCTTTTCCTTCTTGGTCATTTTCCGCCACTCATAAAAATAACTCCAGTTTTATTTTTATTTTTTGAGACAGAGTCTCACTTTATTGCCTGGGCTAGAGTGCCATGGCGTCAGCCTAGCTCACAGCAATGTCACACTCCTGGGCTCAAGCAATCCTCCTGCCTCACCCTCCCGAGTAGCTGGGACTACAGGTGCACACCATGTTGCCCGGCTAATTTTTTCAATATTTTGTAGAGAAGGGGTCTTGCTTTTGCTCAGGCTCTTGAACTCCTGGGCTCAAGCAATCATCTCGCCTCAGCCTCCCACAGTGCTAGGATTATAGGTTTAAGCCACTAGACCTCCCCACGATATATTTATTAAAATAAAAAATTTAAAGCTCTACTACCAGAAAGACCTAGAAACAATGACAAGTCAATGGCAATTAGCACTCTCAGCATTCAGATTAGGCTGTCTCAATACTATTTCCCAGTGAGATGAACCAGGGTTGTTTGGAAACTTGGTTGATCCCAGGTCTGAGGCAGGAGAACAGGAAGATCCTAGAAGATCTTGTCATTCTGTTAGGCAAGGAGGTTTCAAGGACTAAAGATCAAAGAACAGAGTAGACAACTTGAGTGGGTTTCTCAGCAATTGGAAAGACGGGCAAACAAAGTAACAGCAGTGGACTGGCACACATCAGATCTTTCTAGGCCCAGCGCGGTGGCTCACGCCTGTAATCCTAGCACTCTGGGAGGCCGAGGCAGGTGGATTGCTCAAGGTCAGGAGTTCAAAACCAGCCTGAGCAAGAGCAAGACCCCGTCTCTACTATAAATAGCAAGAAATTAATTGGCCAACTAATATATATAGAAAAAATTAGTCCGGCATGGTGATGCAAGCCTGTAGTCCCAGCTACTCGGGAGGCTGAGGCAGGCGGATTGCTTGAGCCCAGGAGTTTGAGGTTGCTGTGAGCTAGGCTGATGCCACAGCACTCACTCTAGCCTGGGCAACAAAGCGAGACTCTGTCTCAAAAAAACAAAACAAAACAAAAAAAGATCTGTCCAAATCCATGAGTTTATAATATTTGGATTAAAAAAACCACCCAAAATTCACTGGTCACTTTTGGGTAATTCTGAGGAGTTAACTCAAGTATTTAGAAAACCAGAAAATAAAGGAATAAAGTAAAATAAATAATAAAAAAATTAAAGAGCAGTTTATATAAAATACCAGCCAAATAAAGAAACTAGCCCATCAGCATCCCCCAATGCTAATCATGGCCCCTACCTATGCCTTTAAACCATGTGCCTTACACACGCTACATGCTTGGGTCTCTGTGTGCTAAGTGCAGCCCACTGAGCATAAGGCCCAGAAAGTGCAGGTCATTCTCTGGAGGCCACCACTGAGAGTCCACACAGAGACCTGGGCACCTCTGGATTTGGTCCTTCTGCTAGGCCCACATGAATGCAGAGAGCTAAGCAGTCAAGGGAGAAAAACATGGGAGGGAAGTAGAGAGGAAAGGGAAATGATTTCCTGGAGAGAAGGCACCTATGACAGTCCCACAAGTGTGGGCTCCAGAGCTGAGGCCCCCTCCTTGGTGAATGCAGCTTTACCCGGGATCACCACTCAGACTCTGAGAGTTTGGCACTACCTAGGTAGGATAGCGAATTGTTCCACAGGACTCAATGTTTCAGAAAGGTTGGCTGCTGTTCTAGAAGCACTTTGGTCCTCGGACTCCAGATGGAGCATTAAGCCAATCTGAAGGGAAGAAGCCAGCTCCAGTGACAGCTAGCCACAGTGCTCACAGTCACTGTGGCTAATGGGAGTACGAGAGCCAGCCCCCAGTAGCCAAGGCTTGGCCAGAACCTAAGAAGTCTGGTACCAGTGGCAGCTGTGAAAATAAGGCTGGCCTTTGGTTGGAGGAGAGGACAGATGTGTGGCTGTGCAGATATTGGGGGCGCTGGCACGAGGCCATGGGAAGCTCCGCCTCCAGGCATGGGTGGTGTGAGCTCCTGGCTGCGGTCACTCCCAGGGGTGTTTTCTGTTCCACACTCTGTGCTGAGCACTTTTATGTGCATGTACATCGTTAAGGGCTGAATGATGTCCCCCAAATTCATGTTAAAGTGCCTCAGAATGTGACTGTATTTGGAGATAGAGTCTTTAAAGAGTAATTAAGTTAGGATGAGGTCATTAGGGTGGGTCCTAAGCCATTCTGAATGGTGTCCTTATAAGAAAAGGCAATTGGCCAGGCGCGGTGGCTCACGCCTGTAATCCTAGCACTCTGGGAGGCCAAGGCGGGCGGATTGCTCGAGGTCAGGAGTTCCAAACCAGCCTGAGCAGGAGCGAGACCCTGTCTCTACTATAAAAATACAAAGAAATTAATTGGCCAACTAATATATATAGAGAAAAAATTAGCCGGGCATGGTGGCACATGCCTGTAGTCCCAGTTACTTGGGAGGCTGAGGCAGGAGGATCACTTGAGCCCAGGAGTTTGAGGTTGCTGTGAGCTAGGCTGACACCACGGCACTCACTCTAGCCTGGGCAACAAAGCGAGACTCTGTCTCAAAAAAAAAAAGGCGATTAGGATACATATACATACAGGATGACGACCACGTGAACACACAGGGAGAAGGTGGTCATCGACAAGCAAGGAGAGAGGCTTCACAAGGAACCAACCCTGCCCACACCTTGTTCTCAGACTTTTGACTTTTATGGCTGTGAGAAAATAAATTTCTATTGTGTAAGCCACTTCGTCTGTGGTGCTTTCCTGTGGCCAGCTAATACACACATTACCTTGTATAAGCCTCCTTGCCACTTCCCACTGAAGCGAGCCAGAGTCAAGGAGTTGAGGTGACCCACCAAGACTGCACCCATCCAGTGAGACGGGGAGCCCAGCCTAGCCTGGCTGGCAACAGCCCAAGAGCCCACTCACGATGTAGAGTGGGCCTGGGCCTCAGGGAGGCAGTGGTGAGCAGGGTCAACCATGGGGGGTGGAGTGGGGTGAGGGGAGCGTGAGGATTGCAGTCACAGCTGAACACCCCTGCTCCCAAGGAGGCTCCGCAGAGCCTGGCAGGGCTGCGGACAGCTGGGCAAGTGGGTGGGTGGTGTATAGCTCTAGAGTGAAGAGGACAGCTGGTATGGGCATACCCTTACCTTGTCATACCTGAGCGCTTGCACAATCTGGGGGATGTAGAAGAGTATGGCATCCTGTGGAGGAAGAGGAGAGGTGGCTATGACCTCTGAGGTCAGAGCCACCAACCCCAACTGATGCCCCAGGGCTCTGCCTGAGGCACAGTGAGGGACACTTGGACCACCCCTGCTTCTGCTGTGCCCACAGCACACTGTCCTCCCAGAGCACCACAGTAGGCTAAGGATGCCCAGAGGACATCAAGCAAAGTGACCAATGGCTTGAAACACATGACTGGTGAAAAGAGGTGAATGGAGCAAGGCTTCCACCCCTACAAGGGGAGACGAGGGCCCCTCTCAGTTCTTACTGGGGAGCCTGCCTTGGGAAGATGGGCTGCCGTGGGTCAGACTCTAGAAGACCTCACAGACCCTCCCCACCTGTCATTATGGCTGTCTCGTGGGCTCTCTGGATCCTGTGAGGTCGCTTGGGGTTCTAAGGCACAGGTGTACTGCTGGGTGGGCTCTGTTCACAACCTGCTCGGGATGGCCAACAAGCCACCTCCACAAACTCAAGTAAGCTTTCTTTTTTAACTCAAACAGCTAATTAAAGTTAAAAAACAAATATAATTAGAAAACACATTTCAATCAGAACTAAATCCATCTCGTACAATCACTAGATCAAAAATGGAGACTGAAGATATGTTCTGAGATGGACTGATGTTTACTCAGGCGACCTCTAGGCTGATGATGGAGCCCTGTCTCTCAGCTCTCCACGCACCAGCCCCACAGTCCCACCCAAGGCCAGCTGGGCAGGGCCCTGGCTCACCGGGGGGAAGGACCGCAGGACTTTCACCCCGTACTGCGCCGTGAGAGGGTGCGGAGGGTACATGCTGGAGAAATAGGAGAGGCCTGTGGGCGGGTCCGTGGGTGCCCAGCACAGCACGTGGCTGAGCTCCGGAGCATCGGCGTCGATGGTGTGCCAAGTGACAAGGAACTGGGGAGAAAATGGGGAGATGGTGTGCCTCGGGCAGTCTCTGGGCCCCTCTGGAAATACCTGGCCCATGGCCCACACCACAAAGATGGCGAGGAAAAGTGATGATTATAAGACATTTGTAATACTGTGAAAAATGCTTCTGATATGTTACATTAAAAGGCACAATTGAAATTAGGCTTAAGTACATTAAATTTTTTTCTACCATAAACATAATAAATGTTCTATACTAGGAGTAGTGGAAAACGCAGGAAATTGGAAAAATCATGAATACTCCTGAGGTTGCCAGGTCACCGTTTTTGTCTAGAGTCTAGTTATGGCATTTCGGGGCAGTTCTGTTTCTGTGCACGGCTAACCCAGGCCCTCGTGTGTGGGTTATGCTACCTTGATGGCTTCAGGGACGTCGCTAACAGCTCCTGGGTCCAACCGAACCAGACGGGTCACTTCGTTCCCGATGGCTTCTGTGTTCTTAAACCTATGGTGCATAGAGGATGTGGATGGGGCGGCCTCACCAGCAGACATGCTTTCCCACCACCACGGAAGGAGGCAAATGCTGACTGGAGGGATCTGGGTCAATACCAAGTGCCAGCTGAGTGTTCTACACCACTAATGCACTGGTAAGTCTCAATGCAAGTATTTAAAAAACAGCACTATGATTGGCTATGATGAAATGCCAGAACTTTCTCTAACAGGAATCATCCTGCACTTACTGTTCAAAGGGCCTCCCTTCACAGTCCTTGCCTTAGCATACCCCCCTTTTATTTCTTTTCTGCACCATAGCCCCTGCTCTGGCCCTGCACAGCCACTGTCCAGCAAGTCAGCATCTCAGTCTACAGGAGAGGAGGACACAAGGTACCTTGGCTGTGAGGGTTTAAAGGTACTACCGCCCCAGACTGCTGCAAGGTAGACTTTCCATAAACACTGTGCTTTGGGCCGGGCGCGGTGGCTCACGCCTGTAATCCTAGCACTCTGGGAGGCCGAGGCGGGCGGATTGCTCAAGGTCAGGAGTTCAAAACCAGCCTGAGCGAGACCCCATCTCTACTATAAAAATACAAAGAAATTAATTGGCCAACTAATATATACATAAAAAAAAAATTAGCCGGGCATGGTGGCGCATGCCTGTAGTCCCAGCTACTCGGGAGGCTGAGGCAGCAGGATTGCTCGAGCTCAGGAGTTTGAGGTTGCTGTGAGCTAGGCTGACGCCACGGCACTCACTCTAGCCTGGGCAACAAAGCGAGACTCTGTCTCAAAAAAAAAAAACAAAAAAACAAAACACTGTGCTTTGAAACAATGCAGAACTAGCCCGTGGTCCTGCTCCAGGGGGACAAAGGAGGAGCAGGAGGAGGAAGCAGTAAGCAGGCAAGTTTGGGCTCACAGTGAAGAAACACCCACCCTGGATACATTCATGGAAGGGTGGGGCTGTGCAGTGGGACTGCTACATGGAGGCCTCTGCGGTCCCTCTCAGCTACCATTAGTCTAAGGTTATGTCCCTGTCAGAGCTGCCACGAGAAACTTCACAGGGCACTCTGCTGCCAGTAGCAGCACATGCCTCCTGCTGCTGAAAGATGACACCTGGGACGAACCCAAACCCTCCCTCCCTAAGCCTGTTTCTGCTGCCCGTTTTCTGGGAGTGACAGCCTTGCCATGCTTTCTCTTCTCCATGAATCAGAGTATGGCCCTGGATTCACCCTGATACTACCTCCTTGGGCTCTGGGTGTACCCCAGGTTCGAGTCTGACAAGATCTCACGGGTCACTGTGTAACTTCTGCACAGAAAGGCTGGGGGAGTGTTCTGAGGCTCAAGGACTGTCCACTAGATGGCTTCCTGACTGTCCTCAGGAGGGACTGCATCTTATTCCTGAGCGTTTACGACCCAACCAGCAGGCACCCTGCACTGGACCTCTGGCAAGGTTCTCATCGTGCAGGATGCTGGGCCCACCTGGCTGGCAACTGCACGGCCAGGTAGGGAGAGATGCTCCAGGCGAGGTTCACGTTGTCTTTCCACTGCTTCTCGCTCAGGCTGATGTACTTGGACCTCCAGTTGGCCACACTGTTCTCTCCAGCCTGGTCCAGCTCCAGCTCCGGGGCCGACAGTGGGTTGTACCATGTGATGAGACGCTCGATCTCAGTAGCCTGGCAAGAACAGACACAGCGCCCGCAGGCCTGCTCTGAGTACTCATGCATGGCCTCCACCCCGGGTGCTGTGCTGGCAGGTGGTGTGTGGTTGGTACTGGCTGCACCCGTGGCCTTACCAGCAGGGACAGCAACAGCGTCCTGCGCTTCATGTAGTACTTATGCAGCTGGGAGCCCCGGTTGGTTTTCTTAGACATGCCTGGGGGGAAAGACAAAGCACAGGTATAGTCCTCAGATGCCAACTGCCCACCCTAAGTTTCTAGAACCCAGACGAAGCTGTCTTTCAGCGCTCTGTTATGCTGTCTGACCAAGCATCCATTAGGCTACCAGGACGGCAACTTGGCTGCGGTGCACACAGGAGCAAACCTCCCACCAACCTGACTTCTTGGAGATGGTGGACATGCCGCTGGACAGTGGGTAGGTGTTGATCCAGCCCTGCGTGGCCTGCTGCCGAGAGCCCACAGTTATGTCCAGGTTGCTCCGGGTGTCTTGGTTATCTGAGGGCCAACATATCTTTAATTCCAGAATCATGTGGCTCAAGACAAGGCATCACAAAACGTAAACTGAACTTTTACCAGAAATAAGGCATTCAGTGGTAGAGCACGCCTCCCTGGGGCACTGGATCCGATTTGAGGAACGAACCCACCTGGGTGGCAAGTTTTCCAAACACCCGAGAAGTTCTTTATTAACTGGGTTTCACTCTGTTGCTCAGGCTGGAGTGCAGTGTCGTGATCATAGCTCACTATAGCCTCAAATTCCCATGCTCAAGGGATCTTTCTGTCTCAGCATCTCAAGTAGCTGGGATTACAGGTGTGTGCCATAATGCCTGGCTAATTTTTTTTTGAGACAGAGTCTCATTCTGTTGCCCGGGCTAGAGTGTCATGGCGTCAACCTAGCTCACAGCAACCTTAAACTCCTGGGCTCAAGCAATCCTCCTGCCTCAGCCTCCCAAGTAGCTGGGACTACAGGCATGTGCCACCATGCCCAGCTAATTTTTTCCTATATATATTTTTAGTTGGCCAATTAATTTCTTTCTATTTTTAGTAGAGACGGGGTCTCGCTCTTGCTCGGCCTGGTTTCGAACTCCTGACCTCGAGCAATCCACCTGCCTTGGCCTTCCAGAGTGCTAGGATTACAGGCGTGAGCCACCACGCCCGGTCGTAATTTTTTATATTTTTTGGAGAAGTGGGGCCTCGCTATTGCCCAGGCTGGTAAAGTTTACTACATCCTCCTAGCCTTTAAAATAGAATAAAACAAATGTCACCATTTTCTTGATAAATTCTGGCAATTATCTGATCATCAGTGTTGTACTGTTTAATAGAGTTGTAAGTCAAGAACCTGTTGGGGCAGATTATAAGGGCTCTCTGTCAGGTTCCAAGTAGAGCTAGAAAAGTACCTTAGAAAATCACTGTGTCTGCTTTTTTCTTTCCTTTTTCTGCTAGTCACGTCGTTAGCTATGGTTCCGCCTGAAGAAACCCCTCTCCTCACCTCTCAGTCTGTGGTTAGTAATCACTATGTGCTCAGAGAAATGAGGATGTGGCTTCCTGATGGAGGTTTATGGCTTTTTACCCAACAGTGTTTTCCCTGGGCATTCTCTTTCCCTGGAATGCTCTTTGTCTCTGTCCACCCTGCTAACTCCTAGTCAGCCTTTCACACTCAGCTCAGATGTCATCTCTTCCAGAAAACTATCTCTGACTCCCCAACTCTGGCTGGGCCAAGTGCCTGTCCTTGAGGGGTGGTCAGATGGTCCCCTCATGTCCACTCGACTGTCTCCTATCAGATGACAACAGACCATGCCTTAGTCATCTGGGCACACTGGCCTTAGCTGGATACCGGGCCATCGGACACTCAGGAGGGGCCTGTGAACTGAGCCGGAGCTGGCACAGGGAAAAGCTACAGTGGGTGGGGTCTACTCAGAGGCCTCCTGTGCTCGTTCACACCTCTCAGCTCAGGCCGGAGAAGCAGTAGCCAGGCAGATGCTGGGCCTCCAAGGACCGTGTGGCATGGCCAAGGCCAGGGTTTAGCGGGGCTCCACTGCTCTTCTGTACCGGCTCCTTAAGGGCTGTCCACGTGGTGGCCCCTGTCCTGCCCATGAGCAGCCGCACTGCTGAGGGCAATGCTTACCTGGGGGAACAAGCTGGCTGGCGGTCAGGTACTTCTTATCTGAGAACATGGCAGTCCAAAACTTGATCATTATGCTTATGTCTTCACGCAGCCTCTTTTCTCCTTGAGTAGGGAACTTTGGGGGACAGCTTCAAACAACCACAAGAGGACAAGAGCTGAGTATCTGGAGTCAGGGACTAGAAGCCAGTCACATCAAGTGGTGAGAGGTGACATACATGGTCAGCGCTGCGTGGTCGATTTGACGGGAAGGTGTGGTGGTTTTAGAGCCTGCAGCGCCCCCTCCCTCACTGCCCCAGTGACTTGCGCAGCTTTCCACTGAATGCTGTACTTATGGCAGATCTTGATAACTGAGCTGTCCACTACAGCAACAAAGCCTATGTATGCAAAGCCCAAGGCAGTAGGTATTTGTGATTCTTTGTGCAATAAGCATTCACGTTAACAGGGAAGTTAAATGGCACACACTTAAACTCTGAACTCATTTGACCTCAGGGAAATCTGCCTATATCTTGGGGTAGGCTATCTCTCAGTACACACGGACACACAGCACAGGGCTGCTGACCAAGGCTGGTGAGCATACACTAGGCAACCAGGTCCCCCTGTGAGTGACTTCCCGGGGGGTCTGGGACAACAGCACACCAGCTGGATCTAGGCCGTCCCTAGCACTGCACAGCACAACAGGGGGCAATACCTGAAGTAGTCAAAGGCGGTGGAGTAGATCTTCTCTCGAAGCACGTTGCGGATGGTCGCGTTTGGAACCACATCGGCGTGCAGGAGGGACAGCCCCAGGGTCAGCAGTCTGAGAGAGCCCCCAGGACCGAGTCAGGGCGGGAACCCTGGCCGAGCCTGAGAGGGGGCTGGGCAAGGCTCCAGAGGCAGAGCCTGGTCTGGGGCATTGGGCAGGGGATTATCAGGCACAGATTTCTTCTACCCAAAAGGTTCCAGGAAAGGTTTTTTAAATCCTTCACTTTTATTGAGAGAAAAGTGAACAATCTGTATTAACCTGCTTGGGCCAGAAAAATTCAGTCTCAGGAACTATCTGCACACTATTCCCTGAGGAGTAGGTGCGATGAACACAGAGCATTTAAGTTTAGAAATTTAACAAGCACCTGGTTTCTGCCAGGCCTTGCCCTGAGCAGGGTGTGGGGACAGCTGGGAAGCCAGATCTACACAGGGGATTGGCAGCGGGGGAGGCACAGCTATCAGGAGTAAAATGCCACATACACCCTACACCAGAGGGATCCAGTTCCAATGGGGGCCCTTCCTGAGGGACAGGCACTAGCAGCTGAGAGGTCTGGAAAGGCCTGGCAGTGAGACGGGCCCTAGAGGAGAAGTAGCTTCTTGTTTGGCAGAAACACGGTGACAAGGTCCAGAGGGAAGTGGCTGCAGGAGCCAAGGTAGGGGGTAGGAGTGTGGGGGCCGAGTGGACAATCAGGCCGGGCCTGGGAATAGCACAGGAGGAGAGCAGAGTTTAACGAGGCCACACCACAGAGGGCCTTCCACGACAGCCAGAGGCACAGGTGCCATCCTGCATGACTGCACCTGAGCTGGGGAACAGATCGCAGCTGGGAGTGGGTGCCACAGCTAGGCAGCTGGCCATCCCAGTGAGGGCAGCAAGGGAGAACCAAGGCTGTGGGCACGAAAGGAAGCGACAGGCCAGACAACGCTGCAAGGAGAACCACAGGTATCTGTGTCCAGCAACGAACACGCCAGGGCAGATGGCAGGGGTCGCCCAGAGGACAGGAGGGAGGTGAGAGGAGGGCAGGCTGCAGCGGGGCAGCACCTCTGCATACACTGGCGAGGCCCTGGGCCCTTGGGTCAGGGCTGCCCTCTGCGCATCTGCAGACTGTATCATAGCCTGTCTGAGTAAGCATGGGACCCGAGAGGGGCACCGCTCATCCCTGGCAGTTGCACACAGCTGTGGCCCTCCAGAGAGGGCTGTTTCCTGGCAATTTATTTCTACTGCATTTTATAAAAGTATAGGCCTGTGACTGGTTAGAAATTAAGGAAAAAGAGAACTGGGCCATCCCTGGTTTGAGAAGTGCAGGTCCAGGTGGTGGCAGGTGGGCCTGGGATAGGAGAGTCAGGCAGAGGAGGTGTAGGCACGAGGGCCTATTGGGTGGGGGACTGGGCCCTGTACAGTAGACGGCAGAGGCCGGGTCCTAAGAAGTGCCGGACTACAGAAGCTGTGGGGCAGAGGAGTTCGAGGCCTTGATTTGAATAGGAAAGACACCTCTGATAAGCTCTTCCCTGTTGTTACAGGATCCAATAGCTCACTGAAGTTTGTTCCACACTCTACAGAAGCACTGTGACACCCCCCCTCAACATGCCCTGTGACCCCCCCCCCAGGGACCTTGGTACCCTAGAGGAGGGGAGCCCTCACTTGAATCGGGGTCCGATGGCCGCCACATGCCGGTTCATGCTCCCCTTGGCCCCACCAATGTTCAGGGACATGGAGCGCTGCAGCAGGCTAGAGAAGATCTCCACTTGGTCAGAGCTGCAGTACTTGGCGATCTCAAACCGCTGCACCAGGAACTGAGCAAGAAGGAAAATGTGCTGAGGTCAAGCAGCCAGGCCTGCCTAGCCCAAGGCCAATGGGGCCAGCTGAGGAAGGGCTCCAGGCTGACCAGAGTGGGCTGGGGATGGGCTGGAAGAGTCACCCCTCTCTCTCAGGTCAGGTAGTCTGAAAACCTGGAGCCCCCCTCTGCCCTTCCTCAGGCTTGCTAGCACACAGCACCCCAGGAGGAGCCCTGGCCCCCCAGGTTGAGTGGGCAGAGCACTGCAGAGCCTCAGCACGTACGTCAATCCAAATGTAGTGGGGGGTCACTTCAGGAGGACACGGTTTGGGCTGACTCGCTTCTGACGCGGCCAGGGGGTCTGCCTCCTTTATCTCAGCAGAAAACAGGCCAAACTTCTGCTCCACTGTCATGTGCCAGGCCCCTGCCATCTCCCGCATAAACTGCAAGTACAGAACGAACGTTGGCTCTTCTGTGAAGCGCAAAAAGGGGATTACTGGTTTTTGTTTTTATTTTTTTTTGAGATAGGGTCTTACTCTGTTTCCCAGGTTGGAGTACAGTGAGGTCATCAAGTTCACTGCAACCTCAACCTCCTGGCCTCAAGCAATCTTTACACCTCAGTCTCCCAAATTGCTGGTGTGAGCCACCTTGTCTTTTTTTTTTTTTTTTCCGTTTTGTTTTTGAGGCAGGGTCTAGCTGTTGCCCAGGCTGTAGTGCAGTGGCATCATCATAGCTCACTGCAACCACAGACTCCTGGGCTCAAGAAATCTTCCTGCCTCAGCCTCCCAAATAGCTGGGACTACAGGCACATGCTGCCCAGCTAATTTTTTAATATTTTTGTAAAGATGGGTCTCGCTATTGCCCAGGCTGTTCTTAGACTTCTGGCCTCAAGTGATCCTCACACCTTAGCCTCCAAAGTGCTATGATTGGCTGGGTGTGGTGGCTCACGCCTGTAATCCTAGCACTCTGGGAGGCCGAGGCAGGTGGATTGCTCGAGGTCAGGAGTTCCAAACCAGCCTGAGCAAGAATGAGACCCTGTCTCTACTATAAATAGAAAAGAAATTAATTGGCCAATTAATATATATAGAAAAAATTAGCCGGGCATGGTGGCGCATGCCTATAATCCCAGCTCCTCAGAAGGCTGAGGCAGCAGGATTGCTTGAGCCCAGGAGTTTGAGGTTGCTGTGAGCTAGGCTGACGCCATGGCACTCACTGTAGCTTGGGCAACAAAGCGAGACTCTGTCTCAAAAACAAAAAAACAAAAAAACAAAAAAAACCAAAGTGCTATGATTACAGGTGTGAGCCACCACACCCAGCTCAACAACAGAAAAAAAAAGCCCTCTATCCCTGGGCCTGGACAGGTCCGATCTTTGTGGGGCAGAGATGGGGAGTGAGGACACAGACAACCATGAGCTGCTAGGGCTAGCACAAGGTCTGGGTGTGGGTGGGTGGGCAAGCCTGCCACAGGCCAAGGGAACTGAGCCCACAGCCAAGCCACTGGTGATGGCAGAGGCAGGCCATCACCTGCTTTTGTATATGTTTGGAATATTTCATAAAAATTTTTTTTTTTTTCCTGAGACACAGTCTCTCTCTGTTGCCTGGGCTAGAGTGCTGTGGTGTCAGCCTAGCTCACAGCAACCTCAAACTCCTGGCCTCAAACGATCCTCCTGCCTCAGCCTCCCGAGTAGCTGGGACTACAGGCACGCACCACCATGCCTGGCTTTTTTTTGGTATATATTTTTAGTTGTCCAGCTAATTGCTTTCTATTTTTTTAGTAGAGACGGGATCTTGCTCTTGCTCAGGCTGGTCTTGAACTCCTGACCTCAAGCGATGATCTGGCCTTGGCCTCCCAGAGTGCTAGAATTATAGGTGTGAGCCACTGCGCCAGGCCCATAATAAAAAATTTTAAAAAGTCCAAGTGTGGTGGCTCACACCTGTAATCCCAGCCCTTTGGGAGGCTGAGGTGGGAAGATCACTTGAGCTCAGGAGTTTGAGACCCTGTTTCTACAAAAACTAAGAAAAATAAGCCAGGCATGGTGGCTCTTGCTTATAGTCCCAGGTGCTTATACAGCATAACACACACAGTAGTAAAACAGATGAAAACAACCGGAAAGGATAGAAGGGAGGAAGTGGGCACGTAATGACAATGGGTGTATCTGTCGGCCACAGAGTACAGCGGCATCTATAGATCCTGTCCCTGCAGCAACAGTAACCACTGGGACAGCAGCAGTCAGCATCTCCCCAGAGCTCACCCAGCCACAGGTGCCCACGTTATATTCCTCCACGCAGATGGGGAGCACTGCTCTGGAGGCAGAGCCCTGTGGGCTGAAGTGTGGCTTCCACAGGCCCTTCTGCACACTCGTGATGAGAGTAGGCTGAGAAGCCAATGTCCCCTTTGGTTCCAGAGAAAAAGGACCTAGGAACCACTGGCTGAGCCCAGGGCCTCAGATGCCTTCCTCTCCTGAGAGACAGGGGTGGGTGTCCCTCCCTGACAAGATAATCTCCCACATAAGCCCATTGGACAAAATGTTTCCTCAGAACTCTGAATGGTGTGACTGACACAAAACCCACGCAGTTATAAAATACCAGCAAATGGGAGGTATTACCATTACTGTCACCACCACCCACCCAGAACATTCTATCTCTGAAGCATTCCAGTTTCCCTGCGGGAACAAGAGAAACAAAACACCCCTTCTGACTACTTATCTCAAGTGATCCTAAGAAACACAGGAAAAAAAAAGTATGTCAAATTCCCTGTTACCCTGAAAGTTAACAGGATCTTTGAAAAATGAGACTGTTCTTAGGTGTTCATCCTATCAGCCTGATTGTTCTCAGGTTCTTAGATGTTCATCTGGTCAACTGAAAGGTAAGTGTAACCCTTCCCGTGGACTCCTTGCAGTAACAACTCCAGAAATACGGATGTAGGTAAAGGGGCTGATCCCAAAGTTAGCAGATCAAGAAAAATGCCCCTGTGGACAAACACAACTGCTCCCAATCAGATCCAGTGTCAACAGGTGTTCAAAAGGCAGGGTCTTCCAATTTCAGTAGGGAAATGGCTCCCCCCACCGAGCTTTTGAAAAATAACAAAAAATAACAGCTTCCGGGCACCCCTGGGACACCGTTCAGATACACTCTTTTTTCTGAGACTGTAAGGCATCAATAACACAATCTAAAAGGAGACTGAGGCTTGAGAGGATGGGGGCCTTGCCGGGGTCTCCATGCTCTCAGCAGCGGCACCAAGGCAGCTTCTTCCCGTTTCTTGTCCCGTCCCACCCTCAAGCCAACCTGAGGTCAGTGTCCTACCGGCACTTCCACTCCATTCTTGCCGGCCAGCAGCCACTCCCAGCAGGCCAGGGCCGTCTCCATACCGTGTTCGTTGAACATCCGGAGGGGACCCCAACACAGATGATGGAGGAGCTGTGGGTCACAATCTGGAACCAAACACACATTCGGAGGCCTCCAACACTAACTGATCCAGTTTTGCCAGGTCGACGAGAGTCCAAACCAGCTGGAGCCAATGATGGCCTTTTATTTACTTTTTACCCATGAGAGATGCCACAGAGATCTCTACTGGGGGATCTCAGAACTCCAGCTGACTACAGATCATTGCAGCAAACATTCGTTTAGAGACGACCCAGAATTCCACACTGCCTCAGTGTGTTACCTTTGCTGCTGATGAGCATCGCAGTCAGCTTGAACATGGCCTGTGTGTAGAGCTGAGGACTGCTGCGGTCTAAAGCCGAATTCAGGTCCTGGACCATCATTTTGTTCAGATCAGACATCTGGCCTGTGGCACCTGAGAACCGAATCATCCCACACACCTGCAAAGAGTACGCACATCAGCAACTACACATATGATCCCAGCAACGTGGGTGAGGGCTTGGCAGCCACCTGACCACACCTGCGGTAGGCACAACAGGTGCTTACTGTCCCAAATTAGAGCTCACTCGTGCAGAGAGGCAGGATCATTTCAAAATGGACCACTGCTCACAGCTTTTATCTAAAAGAACTTCTCTTCTAGAAATGCATGTTGGCACTGCCACCATTATAGACATTCCTTGAGGGTGGAGACCTGGTCTCTCATCTTTGCACCCAGCACTGAGCCCAGGATCTGACCCCCAGCAAAAGTGCGTGAACAGGTGGATGAATACATTTCCTTTCAGATTCAGTTAATGACTCTAACAACAAGATTAGCCTATTTTTTTTTTTTTTTTTTTTTAGACAGTCTTGCTCTGTTGCCCAGGCTAGAGTGCAGTGGTGTTAGCCTAGCTCACAGGAATCTCAAACTCCTGAAGCTCAAGCAATCCTTCTGCCTCAGCCTCCCAAGTAGCTGGGACTATAGGCATGCACCACCAGGCCCAGCTAATTTTTTCTGTATTTTTTGTTATCTGGCTAATTTCTTTCTATTTTTAGTAGAGACGGGGTCTCACTCTTGCCCAGGTTGGTCTTGAACTCCTGACCTCAAGCAATCATCCCGCCTTAGCCTCCCAGAGTGCTAGGATTACAGGCGTGAGCCACCGCGCCCGGCCCAGCCTCACTATTTTTAAAGTCAGATTTTTTTTCCCCAAGAACTGTTGCTTTCTTATTCACAAGACTTGCTTGTAAAGGAGATATGACTCCTTCCAAACAACAGAGCATATCCCCACAGACAGATTTCCCGATGCCACTGGGTATTAAAAACAATGTGAAACAGACTCTGAGGGGAACCCCAGTGACTGAGCCTGTGTGGTCAGTGGCTGCTGCGCAGAGCACAGGCACCTTGCTGAGGCTCCCAGGGAAAGCAGCAAGTGGCAGAGTGCTTGAGGGGGAGGTGAGCCCCCTCAGTTCAGCACTGACAGACTTGCAGAATTGCCAGGGACCTTAGGAATGGTGCAGACTAGCTTCAGAGTTTATGGACGAGGAAATGGAGGCCCAGAGAGGTGCAGCAACTGGTCAGGCTGGAATAAACTCTGGTGTGGCGGATGAGAGCCCTCAACGTGGAGTCTGGAGATGTGGCTCCCAACCCTGCTCTGCCTGTATGACTTGCGCAAGTTATTTAATCTCAGGTGCCTCAGTGTCTACCTGTAAAACTGGAATAATAGCACATACCTCTCACTGAGTGCCCAGGATAATGCATGACATTCAATACATGTCTGCTATCATTTAATATCATAAATCACCCAGAATGTACCAGTGAGTTCCAGGGCCCCATGCCCTTCAAGTCCACCTAAAATGAGTGAACCCCCCACTGCCCAGATGCCTCATTCATTTTCCACTGTGAAAGAGCCAACTGGCATCAAAACAAGAGGACACTTTGAAGGGCCTCGAACAGGAGGCCAAGGGAAGTACCTCGCCTGCGTAGCGATTGCGCAAATTGAGGGATGCCATGAAGTTGGAGTAATCTTTCTTCACACAGGCCGGGCGCTCGGTTAGCTGAGTTGCCTATGGACAAGTAACGACATTTATTTCAGACTGTTACAACACAATCCTTTTTTCACATTTACCATGGCTAAACCTAAGTCTAATTGAGAAGTCAAGTTCAGATCTGGAGGTTATTAAAAATCTTCAGTGCTGCCAAGTTAATAAAACAAAATATTTTATTTATTTTAATTTTAATTTTTTTGAAACAGAGTCTCATGCTGTTGCCCATGCTAGAGTGCCAGGCATCAGCTTAGCTCACAGCAACCTCAAACTCCTGGACTTAAGCGATCCTGCTGCCACAGCCTCCCAAGTAGCTGGGACTACAGGCATGTGCCATCATGCCTGGTTAATTTTTTCTATATATTTTTAGTTGGCCAATTAATTTCTTTCTATTTTTAGTAGAGACGAGGTCTCACTGTTGCTCAGGCTGGTTTTTTTTTTTTTTTTTTTTTTTGAGACAGAGTCTCACTTTATTGCCCAGGCTAGAGTGAGTGCCGTGGCATCAGCCTAGCTCACAGCAACCTCAAACTCCTGGGCTCAAGCAATCCTGCTGCCTCAGCCTCCCAAGCAACTGGGACTACAGGCATGCGCCACCATGCCCGGCTAATTTTTTTCTATATATATTAGTTGGCCAATTAATTTCTTTCTATTTATAGTAGAGATGGGGTCTCGCTCTTGCTCAGGCTGGTCTCGAACTCCTGA
>VSMD01050654.1:0-30198 GCA_008750895.1 Mirza zaza
AAATAGGCTGGGCGCGGTGGCTCACGCCTGTAATCCTAGCACTCTGGGAGGCTGAGGTGGGCAGATTGCTCGAGGTCAGGAGTTCGAAACCAGCCTGAGCAAGAGCGAGACCCCGTCTCTACTATAAATAGAAAGAAATTAATTGGCCAACTAATATATATAGAAAAAATTACCTGGGTATGGCGGTGCATGCCTGTAGTCCCAGCTACTTGGGAGGCTGAGGCAGAAGAAGGATTGCTTGAGCCCAGGGGTTTGAGGTTGCAGTGAGCTAGGCTGATGCCACGGCACTCACTCTAGCCTGGGCAACAAAGTGAGACTCTGTCTCAAAAAAAAAAAAAGAACAACAACAACAAAAGAACAAAAATAATAAAGCCATAAAAAAATCTTTTGGCTGAGTACAGTGGCTCATGCCTGTAATCCTAGCACTTTGGGAGGCCAAGGCAGAAGGAGCACTTGAACCCAGGAGTTCAATATTACAGTGAGCTATATAACTGCACTCCACCCTGGGTGACAGAGTGAGACCCTGTCTCTAAAAATAATAATAATAAATATCTTTGGAAGACTGCATGTAGGCTGCCTTTGCCCCTCATCTCCTATCTTCCTCTGAACCTATTCCAGAGGGACTTTATTCTGCCCACTCCATGACACCACTCTTCTCCAGGTCACTGAGGACATCTGTCTTCCCAAGTTGGATCTTCCAGCCACATTTGACACAGGTAATAGATACCTCCTTCCTTATTGAAATATTTTTTCCCTTGGCTTCTGGGACACCCACTCTTTCTGATTTTTGTCCTGCCTCCATTTTTCATTCTTCTCCATCTCATTACATGGTACCACCATCCACCAGTTGCTCAGGCTAAAAATCCAAAGAGTTATCCTTAATTCTCCTGTTTCACTCATCCTAAATCTACTCCTCCATCAGCAATTATTGTGGGCTCTACACTTCAGAATTATTCCAAATTTGACTATTTCTTATCACCTACACTGCCACCACCACTCTTGTGTCAAACCACATTCTTCCCTGGCCTGGAATATATCAGTAGCTTCCCAACTGGCCTGTCAGCTTCACTTTCTGTCTCCCAGCAGCCAGGATGAATTTTAAAAGAGGTAAATAAAACAAGATTATATGTTAGTCATCAGAACCGATTACTGTTTGATAAAAACCTGACATTTATCCCAGGATCAAGAGACCTACATGATCACAGTGATCATGTATTAAACTTCTGCTCACCTCCCTAATCTTATCTTATGCCCCTCTTTGCCTAGCTTACTCTCCTCCAGCCTCACCATCTTGACTGCTGTTTATCCAGCATGCCAGGTTAGTTTCTGCCTCAGGGCCTTTGCATTTACTGTTTCTTCTGCCTAGAATGTTTTCTCCACTTAAGACATGGCTCATTTCCATACTTCATTCAGGTCTTTACTTAGATTAATTCAGGGGTCCTCAAACTTTTTAAACAGAGGCCCAGTTCACTGTCCCTCAGACCATGGGAGAGTCCGCACTGTGGGTCTGGGAGGAGTCGGCTGCTAAACAGAACAGGCAGCGGCGGCAAAAACACCCGGAGGGCCGGATAAATGTGCTGGGTGGCCCGCATGTGGCCCACCATCTGTGGTTTGAGGACGCCTAGATTAATTTATTTAAAAATGGCCTTCCTAGTCACCCTCTAACTTCTTATGGTTTTTTTCTTGCATAGTATTCATCTGCACCTAAAATTATTTTGTTTAGATGCTTTATTGTCTGTCTCCTAGACAGATATAAAGTGCCACAGCAATGGAAACTGTTTTATTTACTGCTGTATCTTTAGAGCCTGGAATATACCTGGCACATGGTTAGAACTCAGATATTTGTTGAATGAATAAATGAATGGATATTTGCTGTGTTTTAGGTGACGCTGCTAAAGCTTTTATGGAAGCCCTAACAGGTTATCAACTTTGAGAGTTTCACATCTTCACCTTTCTATTTTCTGCCCTCTGGTGGAGTAATACTAATAAGCAGCAAAAGAGTAGAATAGGAAGAAACTGAAATGAAAGAACTTTAATTACCAACTAGATAATTAACTTTTTAAAAATTAGATTTGAAAATTTTAATTTTAGGTAAGCCTCCAAATTAAACATCATAAGAAAACAGGCAGTAGTTAGATTTGAATCAATATCTGGCTTAGGATGAAAAAAATGAAACCATTGAGCTCACCCAATGTTTGGATTACTTAAAATGATTTCTGCATAAATGTACTTCTTTCCCTTAACATATTTTAGTATTTTTCCATCTGAAGTTCAAAGACCTTCTTTTCTCAACTATACTAATAATTTCAGTTTACCTTTATTGACTTTACCATGTGTCAGTTAACATATGCAAGTGGGGAAAGCCCATGTTCAGACTCCAGCACTTGGACACTAGGACAGCACTGTTAGCCATTTTGCTTCACTGTTACCTTCCTCTAAGGTCTTATAGATAGATGGTACTAGTACCAGAGAATTTCCTTTGGTGCAATAGTTAAAGACAAAATGCTTCATAAGTTTACAGCATGTGTTCCTCAATACCAGTTTTCCAAAATGCGTTATGGAGAGCCTTTTCTTCCAGAATTGCTGAGAGATATATGTTATTTGATCTGTTTCTTAAATTTTTAATTAATTAATTAATTTTGAGACAGGGTGTCCCTCTGTAACCCATGCTGGAGTGCAGTGGCATTATCATACCTCACTGCAACCTCCAACTCCTAGGCTCAAGCAATCCTCCTGCCTTGGCCTCCCAAAGTGCTGAGATTACAGGTGTGAGCCACCGCGCCCAGCCTTTCTGATCTATTTTGAAGTAGAAATCACATGAAATGATTTCTTCACTCAGGCGCTGCTGACTTGCTAAAATAATATAAAGTTTAAAAGTTTCTCTTAGTGTCCATTTTGATATTTAAGGCAGTATACAGTATAATTTTTGTTTATAATTAAATTTCGTTTTCTAGCTTTAGCCTTAGCAGAATTGGTTCCTATACAGTATAGTTATTATTAAAAGGAAATTTAGTATACCTTGCTAGGTAAGGCGAACTCCCACGGAGATGCTTATTTTACTTATGACTGGACCCAGAAAAGAGAGATTTTGTTCATGGGATATCATTAGTGCTGGCATCTTTGCAAGTCAGTACTTGGAGCTCTAACATTTTCTTCTTAATAGCTTCATAATATTTCATTGTATGGATGTAGCATATCTGCTCTCCTATTGATTTATATTTTTAATTTTTTACTATATAAACAAAATTGGTCAATGTTATCCTTATTTGTGTATATTCATGAGGTATGAGTGTAATTTCGCTACATTAATATATTGCATTACGGTGAAGTCAGGGCCTTCAGTGCATCCATCACTGGAGCAAAGCACATTATATGCACCAAGCATACTCCCATCATCTCCCCTCTCACCACTCGTCTCCTCAGTTATCCATTGTTTATCATTCCACACTCTGCTTCCATGTGTACACATTATTTAGCTCCCACTTACAAGTGAGAGCATGTGATATTTGTCTTTCTGTGTCTGAGTTGTTTCACTTAAGATAATGGTAATGAATATTATCTTTCAACATTAATACTTATTCAAAAGTAATGTTTTTAGAAGCCTTACTGTTTCTACTCTCTGTCACCTAGCTTGTCATAAATTTTCAGCTTTAGAGAAGTTCATAGAATCCACTTTCATTATGGATAGTGAAATAACAGAGTTTATCAATTTCTCTGTAGCTGAAAAAAAGTGAGAATACTACTTTGGGAGGTACAGAGATGAGGACAATGGTCTCTATGCTCAAAGACCTGATACTCTCTGGGCTCTTACATAGAATTTTTAATATTTTTTGTGGCAACATTTAGCAATAGCTTGACTCAGTTTTTCCTCCCCCAATTTTTATGTTGAGTTCTCCATTTAAACACCTTTACCCAGGAACTATTTAAAATATGAAACTTGAGCTTTAACTGTTTGGTAATGTGAAATTAAAAAGCTTAACTTAAAAATTAATATAGTTTAAACTGGATGAGGGTTTGTTGTCTAACTGGTATATGACATGGATTATATACACTGTATTTGGAATAGTTAAAACGCCTTATACTGACCAGTTTTTCTAAGGAAATTAAGACATTCTAGAATTTTGTAAATTATATTATATATTTAAATAGAACATGGTAGGCAGTTAATTAAGGAAATTTAAATTTGTTAATAAGAGATCTTCATTATTTGCCTTACTAAATGGGGCTTTGGGAAGCTGTTGGGAGAAAAACTCTGAAAGATATGGCCTCCTTATCATATGGTCTAAAAAGCAAAAAAAAAAACTTGGTAATTTTTTTTTAAACTTAGATATTAATTTTCATGGTTATGTGTTAACTGTTACCTATGTGAATTAAAATTTATGAACAAGGGATTTCATCATGTTTATTAGTCATTAAATGTGGCACTAGGAAACAGCAAAAAAATCCACAAAGATGACTCCTTGCTGTAAGGTATAAAGAGAGTAGAGAAAAGTTGGTATGTACATTTCATTTATGTTTATGTGTTAACTCACCATTTGACAAGGAAAGATTTTTGCAAAGGTTTTAGAGATGACGGTGAGACCAATTGTGAGGGGATGTATCAGGAGTAATGTGTGTTTCCTTAAGGTGCTGAAGAGCAATACTGGCATATATGACAGTGAGTCTTAGAGGATAAAAACATCAATAGGAGCATCAGAGCAATAGAACAACACTAAATGTGACTAGATATGAAAAAAAATGAATATACTGTTCAAATCAGCCAGTGGAGATAAACCCCTTTGATTGTTAGATTTTAAGAACTTTAATGGTGGGGGTAGAGAGTTGGGGATGGGGTGGAATCCCAAATAACTAGTCTAACTTGTTATCATAATTAGCTGTTAGTCTGAACCTGAGATAGCAATTGTGTGATATTTTGGTAAATAAAGTGTGATCCTGAGGTATCAAAGGTGGATATCTGCTTATCTCAGAACAATATCACATAGATACACTTGCTTTTTAATTAAAACCTTCAAAGTTTTATCTTACATTATGTGTTACGACTTTATGTTAGAATGAAATCTGTGGTGAAAGACACTGAATGCTGTATTCTATTTATATTATACTTATTATTGGTAACATTAAGATATTTTACTTTTATTAAAGCTATGAACATCATGAGTGGATTAATAAAATGTGATATATGTATACCATGGAGTACTACTCAGCTTTAAGAAACAATGGTGATACAGCACCTCTTGTATATTCCTGGATATTCTACTAAGTGAAGTATCTCAAGAATGGAAAAACAAGCACCACATGTACTCACCAGCAAATTGGTATTAACAGATCAACACCTAAGTGGACATATAGGAATAACATTTATCGGGTGTCGGGCAGGAGGGAGTGGGGAGGAGGGGATGGGTATATACAAACACAACAAGTAAGATGTGCAACGTTTGGGGGATGGACACGCTTGAAGCTCTGACTCAGGGGGGAGGGGGAGCATGGGCAATATATAACCTTAATACTTGTACCCCCATAATATGCTAAAATAAAAAAAAAAAAGCCATGAACACATGGAATTGTAGGTGGATTTCCATAAGTATGTTAATTATACAAGTCACATTTTGTCCTATGAAGCTAAGTCAGCAAATAAGCTAAATGTGTTAGAGGCTCATAAATATTTGTTGGATAAAGCTCTGATATCTCCAGTTGTCATATTTTCATCTTTTAGTGGTGAGATTGATCTCTTTAATTTTTACATATGGCTAAGAATAATATGTAACCAAGTCTGGTGACTTTAAAGGGTTGTTTCTGGTAAAACAGAGCAAATTAATGTGGACTTTAAAGTGATGTAAGACTGTGCGACTTAGTGATATAGAGGTAACCACACATGTCCTATCAAAAAATCCAAGAGATGATAATGCTTAAGTGACATTATGTGAGAAGAAACAGACTGACAAGGATATGTTTTATAATTTATTTGTTTTATTTATTCTTTTTAGAGACAGGGTCTTGCTGTGCCACCCAGGCTTGAGTGCAATGGTGCTGCATAGTTCTTTGAACTTATGGGCTCAAGCAGTCCTTCTGACTCAACCTCATGAGTAGCTAGACCACAGGTGTGGATCATCACACCTGGCTAATTAAAATTTTTTTTGTAGAGACAGGGTCTTGCTATGTTGTCTAGGCTAGTCTTGAACTCTTAGTTTCAAGCAGTCATCCCAGTTAGGCCTCCCAAAGTACTGGGATTACGGGGATGAGCCACCATGCCTGGCATTGATTTGTAATTTATGTAATCATAATTTATGTTCCTAATGTTCGAATCACAAAATCTTAGAATACTAAAACTAGAAGTTCCTCTTAGAGAAGGTAGTTTTAGGACTAAGCAAAAGGAAGTACCCTGCTATTTTACATAGCTGACAGTAAATTTATAGAACTTGTTCTTTAAGAGTTCATAAAGGCTGGGCACAGTAGCCCAGGCCTGTAATCCTAGCACTTTGGGAAACCAAGGTGGGAGGATTGCTTGAGGCCAGGAATTGGAGGCTGCAGTGAGCTATGGTGATATATGCTACTGCACTACAGCCTGGGTGACAGAGAAGGACAAAGAAAAAAAAAAGAGTTCATACAGATAAAAATACAAGCATATGAAAAATGGTTTCTGTGAATTAAGGGACAATAGTTCCAAGATGTATTGCATAAAGTTTAAGAGAAATCCTTTGTGTGTTGAGTTCAGCCACATTCTCATAAACATTTGATTTCAGTGACATTACACTAAATAGCTCTATCATAGTACTTACATCCTAATATAATTACAGTCATGTGCTGCATAACTATGTTTCAGTCAACGACAGACAGACTGCATATAGGACAGTGGTCCCATAAGATTATAATACCATATATTTACTGTACTTTTTCTATATTTAGATATGTTCAGATATACAAATACCATTGTATTATAGTTTTCTGCAGTATTCAGTACAGTAGCATACTGTGCAGGTTTGTAGTCTAGGAGCAATAGGCTATACCATATAGCCTGGGTATATAGTATGCTATACCATCTAGGTTCATGTAAGTACACTCTGTGTTCGAGCAATGACAAAATCGCCCAAGGAAGCATTTCTACTTACCTGTTTTTTCTCCTGAGATGATGAACATTTCTGATGGGGTGGGTTCTTGTGTCTCCAACAGGGTAGGTATTAAATACATGTTTGTTGAATGGAAGAATGAATGACATGGTTTGGATTGAGAATGCGTCAGAATAATGCTCATTTCTATGTACTTTAGGACTGACTATAGATAAGAGCACTAGGAATAATACATGAAGAAAATCTTCTAGAAAACTTTCCCAAAAGATTGGAAAGTAGCTAAACTTACTCATTTAAAGCTTCCATTATAGGCCGGGCGCCGTGGCTCACACCTGTAATCCTAGCACTCTGGGAGGCCGAGGCGGCCGGATTGCTCAAGGTCAGGAGTTCAAAACCAGCCTGAGCGAGACTCCGTCTCTACTATAAAAATAGAAAGAAATTAATTGGCCAACTAATATATATATATAAAAAAATTAGCCGGGCATGGTGGCACATACCTGTAGTCCCAGCTACTCGGGAGGCTGAGGCAGGAGGATCGCTTGAGCTCAGGAGTTTGAGGTTGCTGTGAGCTAGGCTGACGCCACGGCACTCACTCTAGCCTGGGCAACAAAGCAAGACTCTGTCTCAAAAAAAAAGAAAAAAGCTTCCATTATATATATTAACATTTGAGGATTTTTAAAAAAGAATATACTGAAAGAAACATATCAACACTATATTTAAAACATATACTGTACATTAGGTCTTAATTCCATGATTTCTTATTCATTTTTTATTTTTATGTATGAAATATTACAGGGTCATGGAATTTACCAGCCCCATTTAGATTTCTGCATTGATGACATCCTGTTTAATGATAAATCCCCTAATTATTACCTGAGGTGTTCACCTCAAATGGATCCATTTATGATACATGGATAGTGAATTTGGTTTTCCTGCTGATTTATTTATGACTATGGACTGATCACGTTGTACCTTGTGGAGAAAATATAATCACAAGTTCATTTTTTGAAAAAATAATAAATATATAAAAGTCACTTTTGGCATTTCAGAATCCATGTTCCTTTTTAAGTTAATTCCCAAAATACATGAAACGCTATTTTCTTGGTGAGTATTTTTTCATATACTTTGCTACTTTAACAAAGATTAATGCAGTTAAGTCTTAATTTTTTTAAAAAATTTTTTTCAAGTATCTCTTTTTCTAGGAAGCAAGACTATTTCAAGATTAAAAAAGATAGCTTGGTTCCTAACTAAGCTGTCATTCTTGATCTTGGTGTTTATTTCATTTTTATATTTCTTAAAGAGTAAAGCAAGACCAAACAGGGGTACATTATTTTAAAGGAGATATTAGCTACCCAGAAAAATCATGATTCTGTCTGATACATTGTTTCCCTCTAGGAAAGAGAAGATAATATCTAAAATATTTCAAGGAATGATTTCTTTAGAAAAACATTTTGAGTTGGGAGTTTTGAGAAATGTGAAATTTGTATGGGAACTTTTCTTTTTTTCTGTATTACCTCTTTCCCTTTATGAAGCCATTCTTCCAAAACAAATTCAAAATCTTGTCACAGTTAAGCTCTGGAAAATTATTTTTCTCTATTTTAAAACCAATTAAGAATGGGAAATTTTTTAAAATCTATATTCCTTTTATTTTGTATTTTGTATTTTTTTTTCTTTTTTAGAAACAGAGTTTCACTGTGTTGCCCAGGCTGGAGTGCAGTGGCTATTCACAGGTGTGATCGTAGTGCACTACAGCCTGGAACTCCTGGACTCCGGCGATCCTCCTGCCTCAGCCTCCTAAGTAGCTGGCTCTGCAGGTGCCTTGTATTCCCCTTAATGTCTTTATTTTTATTTCATTTATTTACATGTTTTGTTTGACCAGAAAGATATAATGTAAATGCCAGTTTAGTTGTTTTTAGGAACTTCCTAATGTATAAACACACATTCTTGAACTTTCCTCCAATCAAATGGTTTTAGACTCCTTGTGTAAATAAGAGCTTAGACCAGTGGCTCTCAAGTCTAGGTGGCATCAGAATCACCTTGAATGCTTGCTAAAAGACAGCTTGTTGGGCTCCACCCTCAGTGTTTCTGATTCTATATGCCTGGGAAGCCTTGCATTTTTAACAAGTTACTAAGAGATACTGATGATGCTGCTCCTTACCCTTTGACAACCCCTGATTGAGACTATTTGGTTAAGTTAAGTGAGTTCCTCCTTTACACACTTGAAGGATAGAACATTAATAATAATGTGTCAATTCAAGAGTCAAGGCATTGGGGTGGGGAGGGCTACAGAACAGGTGCTGCTGATGGATGGGGCAGGTATTGAAATCTTCAGGAGGAGGGTGTAGTTTGGGAAAGCCCTTCAAGTGATTGGATGTTTTTTTCCTATCCTCTCTCCCCCTTTGTATCCGTCCTCCACTCCTCAGTAAGAGAGTCCTGATGCATGTGAAAGAGTGCTCATGGGACTTTCTGCTTTCCCAGGGAACAGAGCACAGCCTTTAGAGCAGGCGTTCTCAAACTGCGGCCCGCCAAGGATGTTTATCCAGCCCGCCGGATGTTTTTGTCACTGCTGCCTGTCCTGCTTAGCAGCGGACTTGTCCCGGGCCCACAGTGCGCATGTGTGGAATGTGCGCTGCACTCCCCAATGGCCCTCCAACAGTCTGAGGGACAGTGAACTGGCCCCCTGTTTAAAAAGTTTGAGGACCCCTGCTTTAGAGTCAGGGAAGAAGTAGCATTTGCCCAGTGCTTCTCTAGAAGCTCAGTAGAGAAAGAAGTAGTTAAGTTGCAGCATAACTGGAATGCAAAGGCTCTGAAAAGATCTCTTTCTGGTAATAATTTTATTTTCCTTTTCTTATGTAGAGCACTATGATATCCATGGATCGATCAATAGCTGTAGATACCATCCTGACTAGTGTTCATGGTTACAGCTCCTTCATATATTTCCCTTGTAGGACCAGATTAGCTCTGACTTAAATTTCCAAGGACATTTAAAAAAAGGTATGTTATTTAATTCTCAAAACAATCACATGGGGTAGATATCCTCACTGTACAGATGAAGAAATTAAGGCTCAGAGAAGTTAAACAGTTTCTGGGATCACACTGTAGTAAAGTCATCTTCTGGCTCCATTCGGTTGTGTGAACTTGGGTAAGGTCCATAACCTCCATGTGTAAAGTTTCCTCATCTGTAGAATGAGGGTGATACTAGTACCTACCTTCTGAGGTTGTTTTGAGAACTAAAGAGTTAGGATAGGCCGGGCATGATGGCTCACGCCTGTAATCCTAGCACTCTGGGAGGCTAAGGCGGGAGGATCGCTTGAGGTCAGGAGTTCGAGACCAGCCTGAGCAAGAGCGGGACCCCCATCTCTACTGAAAATAGAAAGAAATTAGTCGGACAACTAAAAATATATAGAAAAAATTAGCCGGGCATGGTGGTGCATGCCTGTAGTTCCAGCAACTCAGGAGGCTGAGGCAGAAGAATTGCTTGAGCCTGGGCATTTGAGGTTGCCGTGAGCTAGGCTGATACTATAGCACTCTAACCCAGGCAATATAGTGAGACTCTGTCTCATAAAAATAATAATAATAAAAAAAGAGTTACAATAAGAAGCTTTGAATGGGAGGTGCACATAATAAGTGTTCAGTACATGTTATCTCTTAGTGGGCTAACTCCTACGTAGTATCTTTTAAGCCTAGGGGTCATTCTGCTTTTGTGCCAGGTAATCCTCCTGAAATATGTATTACTGGTCAACAGTCTCTTATCCACAATTTAGAAATCCAAAATGCTTCGAAAACTGCAGGTTTTTTTTTTTCCATAAATTGTATAATGGCAAAACTTTATATGATCTGAACTCATTTGGTGTCACAAAACAAGCAGTTTAGTGGTAAAATCTTATATCATCTGAACTTATTTAGTGCACACTATGACCTGAACAAACATGAAGCTATTGCCTATCTATTTTTTCCCTGCCCATTGGTGTACATGCTTACATTTTGCTGCAGAAATGTTAATTCTTGATTATTTGGGATACTGCCCTAAGGTTGATTGGGGTATTATATCATATATTATGAACACATCTTTCTGGAACCTGAAAACTTCCAAATTCTGAAATGTATTTGGCCCTAGGATTTAGGGTAATGGATTCTGGGCTTATGTGTGTATGCATTTATATCTTTGTCTTATTTTTTACACTATAAACTCCTTGTGACCTGGGCCTAAGTCCTAGTCATATGTAGCCCCGGCTCCTGGCACATTTAGTAAATGTTTGGTGAGAGAATAAACTCTTGCAGAACATAACAGTTAGGTGAAGAGAAACAGACTAGAGAGCAGTACCTTATTTATTTCCTGGAACACAAAACAGGCTGTCTTCTGTTCACAAGCGGTTGACTTGTTTTACTTTGGGAATACTTAAAAATGCTCAGTGTAATGAGTGATTTGGTAGCAAAATAAAAAATAAAATGAAAAACAAAACTTAATACCCGTGCTACAATTTCAGCATCTCCAACTTCTGTTTTCCTCTCTTATCCACTTGTCCCGTGCAGCTCTAAGATTTTGGCTACCTTCTTGAGAAAGAAAGCCACATGGAGATATCTCTATAATGAATGCCTTGTTTCCCCGAAAATAAGACCTACCCATAAAATAAGCCCTAGCAGGATTTCTAAGCATTTGCTCAATATAAGCTGAAATACCCCGAAAATAAAACCTAGTGATGGGCTTGGCTACGCAGCAGTATCTGTATCTGCACAACCCATGCATTTCATTGCAGAGCGGTAAAGAAGACAGAAGACCAGTAGCCCTTCTCATCTGCCCCATTGTGACAGCTACTATCCCAGAGGTGACCGGAAAGGTGTGAGCAGCCCCACCAACAAGGTTGGCTCCCCCTGTCAGGTCCTGGCCATCCTGTGCGTGCTGCAAGCTGAGGCTTTGAAGGGAAAATAACATATCCCCTGAAAATAAGCCCTAGGGTGTCTTCTTGAGGAAAAATAAATATAAGAAGACCCTGTCTTATTTTCGGGGAAGCACAGTAGTTGGTATGGGTGGGCATGTGTGTTTTTAAATTCCTTGGTAAGAATGATCAAAAAAACTTAAATATTGTCACTGATTCATTATGGTTTTTAAAAATTATTTTATAAAATATTAGAAATATAAATCTGGATTACAGAGAAAGAAGAATATTAGAAAATTTAATTATAATAACAAACTTAAAATTAACTTTTCTGATGATTAGACTTTTAGGAAGCAAATGTAGTTTGTGCTTAAGTTTTTTAAGTATAATTTAAAATATTCTTTCGTGCTTTATATGAGCTTTCAGAACCAGTATGAAAATTGTTAGTAGCTAAGAAATGCTTGTATTTTCTTGTCTTGTGTAGATTAAACTAGCTGTTCACCAACACAGCAGTATAATTGTATAGTCTACATAATGCTTTGCTTCAGTAAAAGTTCTATGGCCATTTTAAGATGTGGAATGAGAAGGCCATTTGAATTATGCAAGTGTATTTTTTTTTCCATTTTATTTAACAAATCGGCTTGGATACAATGGCTCATTGGTATCTTTTGATATTTGTAACTGGTACAGCTGAACTCTTAAAAGATAACTGATATGCTGCTTTCTGCACAACTTAGTGCTTTCACTATATGACAGTTATTTAAAATGTGTTAAATGAATCAGATATTCATGTTGAAGGAGAACTTAGTCAAGAAGTTATAGTAAATGAAAATAAAAGCACTGTGCTTATTATGAAACAATTTCTATTAAATTATTAGTTTATAATTGCTTCAGTCAACAATTTTAATGCCACTTCAAAGATTAATTGTGACAAATAGCTCCAATTTGATCCTCAGCAAAAATCACCATTGGTGAAATCCCTCGACTCTTACACTGTGCCCTTTTGATGTTTTTTTTTTTTGTAAAGGAAAGTAGGGATGGCTTTTATATATAAATATATATGTATATCTCATATTCCTTTTTAGCTTTCTCTCTTTCTGGGAGGGAAGTTTATTAACTAGCTGGCTGAAGATAGAACCCTGGGAAACGTAAATATTTAAGAAATGAGTGGAGGAGAAGGACTCACAAAGATAAAGAATAGTTAAGTACAGGGAGAATTAGAGAAGTATGGGGTCATGAAAGCCACAGTAATAAAGTTAAAATAAGAAGTGAGGAGCTGGGTGTGGTGGTGTGTGCTTTGCCTGAGCCCAGGAATCTGAGGTTTCTGTAAGCTAGGGTGATGCCAGGACATTCTAGCCCAGGACAGACAGACTCTGTCTCCAGGTCTCAATCAGTTGATCAATCAGTAAAATAAGGGAGGATCATCAGTCAGATTCGGCTAAGGGGTCCAATGAAATGCCCTTTGAAAGAGGCAATATGGATGGCATAATGGTTAAAAAGCCTGGGTTTCAGAGTCGCATAGGCTTGGATTCAAATCCGACTCTTCCACTGATCCTAAGCAGGTTACTTACCCTAAGCTGCAGTTTCTTTTTTTCTTTCTTTTTATTTTGTTCCATTTATGTTATTGTTCCCAGTGGACTTCCGATATAAGAGTTGGATTAGTTATAAATATACTCATCTTTGATCCATATATGACTCACTTTTATATATTTATGATTGCTTATTAATATGTAAACACCTATGAAGCAAGTATTTGACCCAATGCAAGAATTTAGAAATTAACAATTACTTGCAACCATTTGTGTGTTCCTACCTCATACTGCTTTAGCATTCCCTTGCTTAGAAAGATTTGTATTTTATATATGTGTATTCTTAAACAATGTATTATTAATATTTAGTTTTATTTGTTTTGAGTTTTGTAAAAGGGATATGTTGCTGTTATGTGGCTTCTGGGACTTGCTCTTTTTTTTCTTTTTCTTTGTCTCAACATTATTTTTGATTCCTCTGTGTTTCATATAACTAGTTTATTTGTTCTCACTGCGATATAATAATCACTGTGAAACACTACAATTCTCTTGTCAGCAGGCATTAGCGTTCTAATTTATTATTGCAAGTAGTGTTGTATGAACACTCTTATACCCTGCTCTTGAGCACATGTACTAGAGTTTCAGGGCATATATATCCAGAAGTGGAATTGAATTGTCATGTTGAAAAATATATATATATATATATATATATATCTCATCACCTTTGTTAGAGATTGTCAAATTGCTTTCCAAAGGGTTGTCCCACCAGAACATGAGTAATCATTTTTCTACAACCTTGCCAATCTCTGGTTGGGTTAAAAATATTGTCAATCTAATAGGCATGAAATCATACTTTATTTTAATTTGCCTTTCCCTGATTACTGAGATTATCTTTTCATTTATATATTGACCTTTGCAGCTTTTCCTGCTGCGATTTGGCAATTCATATTTTTGCACATTTTCCTATTGGATTACTAGTCTTTTTTTTTTTTTTTAAAGACAGTGTCTTGCTCTGTTGCCCTGGTTACAGTGCAGTGCCACCATCATAGTTCACTGTAACCTTGAACTCCTGGGCTCAAGTGATCCTCCTGCCTCAGCCTCATGCACCACCATACCTGGCTAATTTTTTAAATTTTTTATAAAAAATGAGATCTCGCTACATTGCCCAAGCTGGTCTTGAACTCCTGGTCTCAAGCAATCCTCCTGACTTGGCCTCCCAAATTGCTAGGATTATAGATGTGAGCCACCATGCCTGGCCTGTTTTTTTTTTGTTGTTGTTGTTGTTGTTTAGTTTTTGGTTTTTTCTTTCATTCTCTTTGGGGTAGAGGAGAAACTCTCTTCTCATCATAGATACACTGTATTTACCCAGCTAAAACTGCTAACTCTTATAGTTGACCTTTTCTTCTCTTCTCAGTCTTTTTATAAATAGGGATAATTATAAAAATCAGCAGTAGATGTGTGTGTGGTGGGGTTTGGAGGTGCAGCTGATCATTGAGCTTTCTGTAAGCCTTTAGGAAGATTCTGCTCCATATGTTGGAACCTTTAAAAAAAAAAAAAAAAAGAACATGCTTGATGCCTCCTTGTCTTCAGCTTACGGGCCCATTCACTAGATCTGGGTTCTTGGGAGAATGCCCACTCAATTTTGTTATACATATAACCAATGTAGATGGAAAACTTTAATTTCTGTCTGTAATCACTTCCCTTTTTTTGGTCATTAATTCAGGGAAAGTCTGATCAATGAGGAATTATTTTTTTAGTTTACTCCCTTCTGAGATTGTGATCTTGATTATATGAAGCTTTAAATAAGGAAGGTTCTAAGGTCATTTATGCTACAGTTAGTCTGCCTGGCTAGGATCTAATGGAAGATTTCTTCAGTGGGGGGTAACTGTTTGTCTTACTGATTTTCTTTCTCTTCCACACCCTTCCGTATTTTTCTTTTCCACACATTGGATTCACAAAGTTTTAGAAAATAGTTTGCTACTTCACTTCTCTCTCTCTCTCTCTCTCTCTCTCTCTCTCTCTCTCTCTCTCTCTCCCCCTCTCTCCCCCCCCCCCTTTCTCTTACGGGCTAGAGTGCTGTGACGTCAGCTTAGCTCACAGCAACCTCAAACTCCTGGGCTCAAGCGATCCTCCTGCCTCAGCCTCCCGAGTAGCTGGGACTACAGGCGTGCACCACCATGCTGGCCAGTTTTTTAATATATATATATATGGTTGGCCAATTAATTTCTTTCTATTTATAGTGGAGATGGGGTCTCACTCTTGCTAAGGCTGGTTTTAAACTCCTGACCTTGAGCAATCCACCCCCCTCGGCCTCCCAGAGTGCTAGGATTACAGGCGTGAGCCACCGTGCCCAGCCTACTTCACTTATTTCTATCTCTGCTTAAACTGGTGGCCAGGCATCGTGGCCACCGTGGCCTCCTGCCATTGAGGCAGGAGGATTGCTTGATCTCAGGAGTTTGAGACTAGCCTATGAGCAAGAGCAATACCCTGTCTCTACTAAAAATAGAAAAATTAGCCAGGTACCCTGGCACGAGCCTGTAGTCCCAGGTACTTGGGAGGCTGAGGCAGGAGGATCACTTAAGGTTGCAGTGACCTAAGATAATGCCACTGCTCTCTAGTAGCAGAGGCAGCAGAGCGAGACTCTGTCTCAAAACAAAAACAAAAAAACTGTGGATATAAAAGAACTGCAAGAGAGCAAGTAGTAAGATGACTTTCTTTTCTACAGGTCAAAATAAGGACTTCTCTGAATTTGAGCATGCTTTAGGTGTGTAGTATGAGAGAGCTACTTACAAACTATACCTGACAGAATAATATTGTTCTGAAGAATTCAAAACTTTTATAGTCATATACACACATGTCAACACACAGATTGGCCACTTCTTGGGATCCTCACCTTCAAAACTTAATTTACTGGGACTTATATTAGTTAGGCATCTTGTAGCCTCATTTTACCCTACTCAGCCTCTAGGCTTGTCTAGGAGGAGTTGATAATCTGTTTGTCTATGCTGGATTTTATTGTATGCTCAGGAATCTAGCAATTGTTGGATGAGAAGAAAAGATCACCAAGAAATCTGTGTAGTCAAAATGTTCTCTCTCCAAAGTGACAAAACTAATCAGTTTATTTTTTCAGAGAGAGTGAAAAGTTAGTTCCTCTTTTTAGCAGCAGAAAGGAAAAGGGAGTAAAGGGCAGCTTTGACATTTCTTTTCAGACTTCCAAAGAAAGATTGCGGTTGTCTGGCGCAAGCATCACAAGGGTTCTGATTTTGCAGCTTAGCAGCATTTCTCAGACATCCCCATGCCTTATAAGTGCCTGTCCCCTGTCCTTCATGCCTGCTCGCACTTAGCTGAGGCCTGCTGGACATGAGCGAAGTTGGAGAATTCAGAATTCCATGTGAGAAAACGGGGTCATGTACAAGCAACCCTTTTTAAAAGTTCTTAATGAAGGGGCGAGAGGGACTTAAGTGATGGTGAAATGTGGCATCAAGGAATTTTTTTTTTTAAGGGAGAGACTTTGGCATGTTTATCCACTGATATAAGGGGTCCAATTGAAAGTGAAAGGTTCCCCACAGATCGTTTGCTGGATGGGAGTGGGGAATTATAACTTTATAGTAAACAGATTAAGCTGTTAACATCTGAACACCCTGACAAATCTTAGCTTCACTAGTAGTGGCAGAAACAAACATTAAATTCAGTCTGATGGACTGGAGTATGAAGTTCACAGTATCACCTAGAAGGAATTTTGCCAAATATATCAAACCTGAATATAATCCAGCCTGTAGATCTGACTTCCATTTTATAGGCAGTATAGAGGATAAAGGAACAAGTTAAACAGTGTCATGAGGAAGTAACAGCGTATAGTACAGTCTGTCTAATAAGTCAGTATCATAGAGAAAAAAAGAAAGGGGGTGGAAACCTTTGGGTGGAGGGATGTGAGATATAATGAAATGTATTATGTAGTTCTTAATTTGATGCTGATTTGAACAAATCAGTTGTAAAAAGATATTGGTGGAAGAGTTGGGGAAATTTGAAAATATACTGGGTATTAGATATTAAATAATATCTGTTAATTTTGATAGCTATGCTAATAGTATTGTAGTTTGGCAAAAAAATGTCTTGGTATTTTTAGAGATGTATAATGAGGTATTTAGGGCTATGTCTTGATGTCTGTAATTGACTTTAAAATGCTTAAAATACTTTAAAATACCATCATGGTGTGTGTAGTTGACTTCATTTCTTGCCATGTCTTCTCACAAGACTTTCAGAATCAACTGATTCCTGGCCAAGAAATAAAAGCAAAATTGTCCCACACCCCAGTGGATTTGGATGAAAACTGGTAATAAAATCAGGCACAACTCCAAGAGGAGACATTGGGTCTATAAGGAATTGCACATGAGATGACACAATTTTTTTTGTGCTGTATGACGGTCACTGTCATCTTACCATATCAAGTGGAGAATGTCACCACTATATGGGCAGTTGGACATGTTTTATTGGGAAAATGTTTTTTTTTTCTTTGTTTATAGGCTCTGCACTGGTAGACTGGTTCAGTAATAAATATGAGAGACATTTTGTTGGGGGAAAAATAAAAATACTTCAAAAACAAAAAGGTTGAAGCAAATACAGCAAAAAAAGTTAACATTTTATAAACCCACATGGTGAGTATAGGGATGTTTATTATACTAAGTTTTCTACCTTTCTCTTTGTTAGAAAATTTTCTTAATAAAAAGACTAAAAGGAGAAAAAAGTAAGAGTTTGAATATACTAGACATGTAAGATAATTGAAAAGGTGAGAGTTTAAATCATCAGTGGAGGAATTGGCCCAAAGAGCAGAAAAGTGAGCTCTATTATGATGGAAGGGAAGGAGAAGGCTACTATGAGTCAGTCATGTCTGTGTAACTTTGTGTGTCTGGTAGTGGAAAATTGAAAGAGTTGGTGTCTGATGGCTTCTGCTTTCCCCGTGTTATGAAAGGCATGGTCATCTGCTGCAAAGGGGTTGTGAGAAGGTCAGAAGAGTGAAAAGAGTGCAAAGGAATGGAAATTGTTGATACTGACAGTGGAAATGATGATGGAAACGCTGCATAGTGTTGCCAGGTACTTTTGAGGGCCCGGTTGAGATTGATGATATGAATTTATAATAGAACTGATAGGCCCCATTGTTTAACTTTCTTAATCAATGTTTGGCTACTTGAGTGCTGGCTGAAAGAAAGTAGGTAGCTGAGTTCATCCAAGGTGTGGTTTTTTCTACTGAGTGTGACAAGACATTATGGAAGGGCAGGGGAAGCTAGGGTACTGGTGAATTCTTTTTTTTTTTTTTTTTTGAGACAGAGTCTTACTCTGCTGCCTGGGTTAGAGTGCCGTGGCGTCAGCCTAGCTCACAACAACCTCAAACTCCTGGGCTTAGGCGATCCTCCTGCCTCAGCTTTCCAAGTAGCTGGGACTACAGGCATGCGCCACCATGCCCGGCTAATTTTTTCTGGTTTTTTGTAGAAACAGGGTCTCGCTCTTGCTCAGGCTGGTCTCAAACTCCTGAGCTCAAACGATCCGCCCTCCTCGGCCTCCCAGAGAGCTAGGATTACAGGCGTGAGCCACCGCGCCCGGCCAAAATAGAACTGGGGAAATTCTTGATGAAGTGCTGGACCTGAAATCTAATCTTGATAAGAAAGGATGCGCTGCGATCTCACTATTTTCACATTGGCTCCCCCCATCTTTTCTCTTAAGAACCTTAATCCCTGTCAAGGACTGCAGAGGGTCTGGGATTTTTACCTATTTACAAGCTAATCAATTAGCCCGTTACTCTTTCATGGATGCTGGCAGAAGCCATGAGACTTCTTGGTAAAGATTTTATTGCAGCACAGCAAGTAGCATGGCTTGATGCTGGTTTGTGTTGGTTCCCCATACTCATGGTTCCCATGAGGTGACACAGGTGGGCCCAGGTGGATGCTCATTTACATGGGATTTGCATCACAGCCTAGAGACCGTAAGCTTCGGGAATTTACCACTTTTGTGGTAGGTAGAAGCCTGCTCTTCGTCTTGTGGAAGACATCGTCTTATCCCTCAAGGTTGCTCATTTTAAATACAACCCTGAGGGATGGCCCAGGTAAAGCCGCTAGGGCCTTGTATTCGTGGCATTCCCAGCAAGAATGTGCAGGAACACTCAGGGGCCATGGCGGATCGCCTCTCCCAGCAGTGCCCCATCCTTGGAGGGTGGTGATAAAGGGAACTGCTTTATCTTTGCCATTTGTATTCATAATACCTCCACCCTTTGGGGCACTTAGCCTGGAAAATCTCATTCTTTTGGTACAGGTCATAGTCTGTGCCAAGTAACCGTTGCTGCAGAAAGTAGCTGCTTTAGAGGGTCACCTATGTGTGGGTGTGGCTTTAGTGGTGAGACAGCAGTAAGGGTGGGTAATAGGTAGTTTTGAATGCACTTAAAAATCCTGAGACACTTTTGGGCCTCTTCTAGTATTAATACATCAGCAAAGTAGTGGGGACCTAAACTAGTCCTGCTTGCTCAGGATGTTTTGGAATCCAGAAATAAAGGAGTGTCAAAACCAATCAGAGTTTCTAGGCCTTTGGGGCCAGGGATATCATGGGCAACTAGAGTTGTAACTTGAAAGAACCTGGATATCTTGGTTGGTTATCTTCGGTTTGGCAGAGTGATATTCCAGCCAGGCGTGGTGGCCCACACCTATAATCCTAGTACTCTGGGAGGCTGAGGCATGAGGATCGCTTGAGACCAAGAGTTCGAGACCAGAATGATATTCCAAACTGGGTGTGATCTAACCAGTCTGGTACTTTCTAAGGAACATACTAAATTGTCAAACAGTCAAACTTCATAAAAGATAAGACTGGTGAAGAAAATAAAGAACATTTAGATAAATGGAGAGATATACCACAGTATTAAATGAGAAATGAAATAAGAGAATTTCAGTTCTTCTCAAATTTTTTTATACTTAATGCCATGCCAATCAATCCCTATAGATTTATTTTTAATGTGACAAAATGAATTTAAAGTTAATTCTGAAATAACAAACATATTTTTACCATAGTTAATGTGAACAAAGGATAGACATCAGAAACAAATTCTCTGGTATGGGAATCACATTCTCTTTTATGGGAGTTTGGAGTTGGGACAGTGATTTGGGGCTACAGTCTTGACCTAAAGATATATAAAGATATAAACTTAAAGATAAAGATATAAACTTAAACCTAAAGATATAAACTTGGATTTTGTGCTTGGAGAAACAGAGAAAGTCATTGTGTAGAAAGAAAAAACAAAGCAGATGTGAAGAGAAAAAGACAGATGAAGAATTATACTAGTTTCTAGCCTTGAGTTTCTTCCTGAGGTAGCAATATTCCTGTCTTTGAGTTCTGTGGTTCATCCTAAATCCTTAGAATGAAATTTCCTTTATTTCTTAAGCTATTTCAGGTTGGTTCATTTACTGGAGACCAAAGTGTCTTAGGTGATGGGGATATAGCAAAGAATAAAGCAAACAAAGACCTTGCCCCAAGAGGCTTACATTTTACCAGGAGGAAACAGACCACAAATAAGTAAATATGTGCTAGATGGTATTGTGTCCTACAGTGAAAGTAAGGTAGGGTGAGGGGCCTAAAAAGGAGAGTGGTTGGGTGTGTGTGTTATCAGCAAAGGCCCCACTGAGAAGATAACATCTGAGTAGATGGAAGGGGTCAAGGCATGAAAATATCAGGGGCAAGGGTGGTCCAGGCAGCGGGAAGAGCATGTATAGACACCAAGGCTGGAGCCACTTAGTGTGTTCAAGGAACATCACAGAAGCTTTCGAGCAGCTGGAGCAGAGTAAGTGGGAACATGATAGGTGAGGTCAGAGTGGAATGTGTGTGTGTGTAAGAGAGTGTATAGGGCAGGGCTCTGCAGGTCAAGATAAAGTGTTCAGCTTTACTCCAATTGGAGTAGAAAGCCATTGGAGGATTTAAAGCCTAAGAGCAACTTGTTTTTTAAAAGAGTCTCTAGTTGCTCTATTCAGACTAGACTAGAGAGTGGTCACGGACAGTATAAAGGAGACCAGGTGGCTTGACCCAGGCAGGTGGAGAAGTGGAGACAATCAGATTTAGTCAGATCCTGGATAATTTTTTTAAGGGACATGATTTGCTGATGGACTAGATGGAGAAAGTAAGCGAAACAGAGAAGAATGACTCACAGATTTTTTAGCTTAAACTACTGGAAGGATGGAATTGCCATTTACTGAGATGGGGAACACTTGGGGGCGGGGTAGGGTTCAGTTTTGAAATGTTAAGTTTGAGGTTCCTGTCTGGATATCCAAGTAGGAGTGTCTCTTGGTGCCCTCTGAACTATTGTGAAGTATTTCTTACTGGACTCTATTCTAGTATTAATTCCCATAATTCAGTCTTGAATACTGCAACTCAGCATTTCTCTTACATCTTCTGATCATTGTTGCATAAAACTCTTCACTAAATAATCTAGATCTATATTTAGTAAGTAGCTTTAAATTCCAGTAGTAATTGACTATCTCACTTGAGTTTCAGAAAAACCAAAAAGAAGTTATATGCCGGTTCTATAAAAAAAATCTGCACTGGAATATTTATAACAGCACAATTCACAATTGCAAAGATGTGGAAACAACCCAAGTGCCCATTAGTACATGAGTGGATTAATAAAATGTGGTATATAAAACAATGGTGATCTAGCACCTATTATATTATCCTGGCTAGAGCTGGGGCCCACTCTACTAAGCGAAGTATCCCAAGAATGGAAAAACCAGCACCACATGTACTCACCATCAAATTGGTATTAATTGATCAATACTTATGTGCACATATAGTAGTGACATTCATCTGGTGTCAGCAGGTGGCAGGTGGAGGAGGGGATGTGTATATTCACAGTGCGTACCATCTGGGGAATGGACTTGGGTGGGGCAAAGGCAACAAATGTAACCTAAACATTCGTACCCTGGTGATATGCTTGGAAAAAAAAAAAAAAAAAAAAAGAGGCAGTGAGACTTATAAAATCCTAAAAACAAAAGAAGTTATGGCCCAGTGAGGTGGCTCACTCCTATAATCCTAGCACTCTGGGAAGCCAGGGCAAGTGGATTGCTCAAGGTCAGGAGTTCAAAACCAGCCTGAGCAAGAGCGAGACCTGTCTCTACTAAAAATAGAAAGAAATTAATTGGCCAACTAAAAATATATAGAAAAAATTAGCTGGGCATGTTGGTGCATGCCTGTAGTCCCAGCTACTCGGGAGGCTGAGGCAGAAGGATTGCTTGAGCCCAGGAGTTTGCGGTTGCTGTGAGCTAGGCTGATGCCACGGCACTCTGGCCCATGCAACAAAAGTGAGACTCTGCCTCAAAAAAAAAAAAAAGTTATATGTCAGTATTTTAAAAGTATTTTGAGATGTCAATGGAAAACTGAATCTTTCTGTTTTGTTTTTTTTAAACTTTTAAATTTTTCTCTCTGTTTTTTAACAGTTGCTTTTACTTACTAATTCCTGACATAAACAGATTCAAAGGATGAGTGAGCTGGAACAGTTGAGGCAGGAAGCAGAACAACTGCGGAATCAGATTCAGGTAAAAACTTTTCATTTTGAAATTTTAACACTTTTATTTAGTATCAGCAATGTATAAAATTTGCTTATTTATCAGTCTACATATATTAAATAATTTATAAGGCTAGAAATATTTTTTTATTACATGTAAACTAAGAGCTAAAGTCTCTTTGTGTTTATCATGCCTCTAAAGAACTCACCAAAAACCATTCCTAATGAGTGCCTATGCGGAAGAACGGCCTCTGTGGCCTGAGAAATTAATAGTATATCTGTAATCTCAGCTGAAAGACAAATATAGTTGTCTTCTTTTTTAAAAAATTATTATGGGTACATAATAGTTGTATATCTTTATAGGGTACATGTGATGTTTTTATATAGGCATACAATGTGAATTAATCAAATCAGGGTAATTGGGGTATCCATCACCTCAGGCATTTATCATTTCTTTGTGTTAGGAACATTCCAATTCCACTCTTTTAGTTATTTTAAAGTATACCCTAACTTATTGCTGATTATAGTCACTTTGTTGTGCTATCAAATATTGTTCATTCTATCTAACTATGTTTTTGTACTCATTAACCATCCCCATAATTCTCTTCTTATTCACATACCTGGAATCATAGAGTATTTGGTGTAATGTGATGAGGCAGATAATATCACCTTATAATATACTAGGAAAATATTAATGTCTACATTAGATTTCAGGGAAACTTTAAAAATTATTAATGGCAAGATCAAGACATGTCTAATACTCTTGGAGATAAACTCAAACAGTAAGAAGGATAAAAAACAAGTAACAAGCTTTAGCTTTGAGAAAATTAAAAGACACTTAGAACTTCAAGCCATAACAGTGTGAGGAAAAGTTGGAAACACCGTGAATCAACTGCAGGTGGGAAGGCTCTGAGAGAAGGTGCCTACAGTTGTAAATCTCATACCAAGTAGGCAGCATTCTCTAGTGACAGCACAAACAGTCTCTTCTGTGGAACAGTGGACACACATGGTTCCTTGGACTTTGTTAGCACTGAGGAGTATCGAGGAAGGCAGAGCTAAAATGAAAGGATGTAGGCCTGCTGTCTTGTAGGAAGCCTATTGGCGAGCAGGTTAGGGGAAAGAAACTTAGTTGTGAGTAGCCTGGCAGCTGCCTACTTCCTTTCATAGGGCAAAGTAAAGGCTAGAACAACTTCCAAATACAAGCAGGGAGAATCTCTGATAACTTGGAACACAGCTATGGCCCTTCCTAATGTGAACCTTTTGCAATAGCTATTTCAGAAGAACTTGTCTAATTTAGAAATGAAGAATAAAATCTATACAAAGATATTACAAGACAAGAGAATAAAACATCAGGAAAAACAAGGGATGAATGAAGAACGTTGACCAGAAAAGTGCTGGGTCTGAGTGGAGTGAAGTCATCACCAGACTCACTGCCAGGAATTCAAGGAATTCAGTGACTTAGATGTGAATAAGAATTCTGAGTTGAGGGGGTCGGGGTGGGGGGGGAAGGAATTCTTAGTTGATACCTTAGGGGTCTGAACAAAGCTTTCAGAACAAAGGAGGGATTTATGTTGCCTGGGATTATCAGAGAAGGTTTCACAGGCTAACCTCCGAATTAGAGTGTCGCTGCCACCACCAGAACGAGTTATCACTTACTCCACATGCTGAGCAGCAGCAACTGATTGGCCAGACTTGTGGTCAGTTGCCATCTCATTTATTCCTCACAGCATCCCTGTGAAGTAGATGGTGTAGTTGAGGAATCTGAGGCTCAGTGAGATTAAATAATTTGCCAAGGTAACATAACTAGTAAATAGTAGGCCCGCAATTCAGACTGGCCACTTTTCGATTTCACAGCATGTACTCTGTCACCAGTGCTGCACTGCCTCCCGCCCTTTTTCCTAGCTTGCTTCCCTGCACCCTGTGCTGCAGCAATACTCACGGGTTGCCGCTCCCTAAACATGCATTACTCTTTCCCACCTCACTGCCTTTGATCAGATTGTTTCCTTTACCTGGAATTATACCACCTCTTGCTAGATCTACCCACTGAGTCCTGATCCTCCAAGGGTCCTCCGCTTGGATTCATTCTTTCTTTTCTTGGAAGGCATCGTGGTGTGGTGGAACATGCATGGACTCCACCTTTTCATTACTTTGTGGCCATGGGCAAGTTCCTTTACTTTTTTGATGCTCTGTATCTTTGCCGTGAAGCAAGAGTACCAATGTTCACTTTACATATCTGTGCAGAGGATTAAATGAAGTAACACATAAAGGACTTAGTCTAATGCCAGCAGGTGGCAGTTCCTTACTTGTATGGCACGCTAGACTCTTACGGGATCAGTCATGGTCTGTCTTATATTATAGTTCCTTGTGCACATTTGCCCCTAATACTTGTCCTCGGATTGAAAACTGTGTGTCTTTATCATCTCCATATCTCACAGCATCCCCAGCACAATGTCATGGGCACAGGAGCCAACTGAATCATTTCCCCCTGTGATTTCAAGTAACCACATACACATAAAATACTATGTACTTCTCTTTTCATTTTAATCATGTCACACTATATTTAAAAACCCTCCGCCTTCCTTCTTTATTTTCTTTCCTCTGCCATTCCAGAAATATAATCTAACTATATTTTTACCTAACTATGCTATAAACATATGGCATAACAGAAATGAGTGCTATTTGGTTTAATAGATGATTTATTTTCAATTCAAGATAGAGAAGGTATTTTATTTTTTTATTTTTTAAAATTTTTATCCATTGTGATTTATTCTCTACAGTACTTCATTAAAGAGTTCAATGATTTGCACTCAGAAGTTATATAGCCAAGAGGCAACCAAGTGTAATACAAAGAATTGGTCTGAAGTCTTTGCATTGAAGGCCATATAGTCTCTTGCTTCAGAGAAAAAAGAACAAACATAAAAAAAAGAACACATAGCTCCCTACGCTAGAGAAGGAATTTTAAATTCAAGTAGAGAAAACATACATTTTGTTTTCTTTTGTAATTGTTACGTCTTTGATTTGGAACAAGAAATATGTCTTCTTTTGCACAAAGATGTTAATATCAGACCTGTATTTCTTGAGGTGGACAGTATGAAATTCAGCCTTTAGTTGGGAATATTTGTTTTAGATTCAGTTTTATAGTGGATAATAGTGTTCATAAGAGTAAGTTCTTCTCCAGGTGAACAAAATCTTTGCAGAATGTAAATTTGCAAGTAATCACTGCTAAGATATTTGTAGAATTCTTACATTCCAACATAATGTTTTAATGTTTGTACTAATTTTCACTGTAGTTCAATAATTTTCATTTACAGTTTTTAAATTGTTAATATAAGCTCTGTGAGGACGGAGTTTTTTTGTCTACTGATGTATCCATGGTGCCTAGAATAGTGCCTGACACATAGTCTTTCAACCAATTTTTCTATCAAATGACTAAATCAAGAAAGATGGCCTAAACAAAGATAGTTCATTTTCATAAAGCTTGAAATTAGAGAATCTCTTTTTAGAATTTAATCTTCAATTTCACCATTTTTGGAACATGGCTAAGGCCATCACTGTCATTTCTGGAAATTCTTTTCATTGTAGGAATGTGGGCTAAATTATTCCTTGCTAAATGAGGTCTCTAAACCCACAATTTGGCTAAGAATGAGAGAATCAAATCATATGTTTGTGTGATTGCTCATGAACACCCTTACATAGAAATATTCTAAGTGTTTATAAATAGGTTGAAAGGGCAGCCAAAAGGTCATGTCTTCAATCCAGCCTTTGCTGTGAGCGGAGGCAGGCATTTCCCCCTTGGCCGACTGGAACAAGTTGTCCATTTGGAACATTTGTTCAATAAATATTGTGTGCCTTCTCTTTGCCCAGGAGTATACAGTACTAAGCACTGTAGAGAAATAACAAAGTTGAAGAAGATACTATCCTACCCTTTGAAGAAAAAAAAATTTAAGTCTAGCAGGAAGGATTAATTCCACTTCTGATTTTCCCATGTATTTGAATTCTCTAAATTTTTTATTAACTGATAAATTTGGCTTAAAATGTTTTGTTGCTTGTTGTTCTTTGTTGTCTTTCTTATTTTATGTCAATTTCTGTTTCACTGTCTTCCTTTAGATAATTCCCTTCAATTTGTATAAAAATTTGGAGTTTCTGTAAAAGGCTACTTTATAATGCTTAGTCATAAATACCTGCTAACATGTAGGGAATTTGCTATTGGTATAAAAATATAGATGCCACTCAATGTAAATTGTTGCCTATTACATACAAAATTATTTTCCTGAGATATCTTTTTTACGTACTGAATCAAATACTTTCTGTCTAATAGCATCTAACACAGTATATTTGCAAAGCATTTTCAAGAAATGTGTTGTATTTTTTTTAGTATTTCTGAAATGACTTAGAGTATACTATAAAAATCCTTCCTCTTATAAATGTTACGTTAATGGTATACTATACATATCACCTCAACTTTTAGATGCAAAAACAAATAGAAGGGAACTCAGAACTCTTGATTTTTATTGATGCTTAGTAACAAATATAATTTTGAAAAGTAAGGACTTCCTAAATCAACCTACATCATTTTAAATCACAGGATGCAATTTTGAAAAAAATATTTTATCATAAACCAAAAGTATATTTGTACAATGAGAATAGAATTGAGAGTCCATAAATAAATCCATACATCTATGATCAGTTAATTTGTAACAAGGGTTAACAAGACCATTCAATAGGGAAAAATAGTCTTTTCAACAAATTGATAGTGGGACAACTGGATATCCACATGCAAAAGAATGAATATGGACTCCCCACCTCACACCATATACAAAATTAACTCAAAATGAGACATAAATGTACTGTTTAAAAGTATAAAATTTTTAGAAGTAAACATAAATGTAAATCTTCATGATGTTGAACTAGGCAACAGTTAAATATGACACTAGCATCAGAGGAAAGCACAGATAAATTAGACTTCATCAAAATTAAAAACCTGTGTGTCAAAAGACACTATCAAGAAAATGAAAATATAGCTAACAGAACTGGAGAAAAAATTTGCAAATCATATAAGGGTCTTAGTATCTAGTATATATAAGAAACTCCTACATCTGAACAATAAAAATACAACCCAATTTAAATATTGGCAAAGCCTTTCAACAGACACCTCCAAAGAAGATATGTACATATAGCCAATAAGTACATGACAAGTTGCTCAGCATCGTTAATCTCTAAGAAGATACAAATCAAAACAACAGTGAGATACCACTCACACCAAGATGGTTGTAATAATAATAGCAATGTACAATAACAGATGTTGGTGGGGATGCAGAGAAATTGAAACTCTCATACATGGCTGGTAGGAGTGTAAAATGGTGTAGCTGGTGTGAAAAACAATTTGGTAGTTCCTCGGAAAGTTAAACATAGAATTACAGGCCAGGCGGGTGGCTCACGCCTGTAATCCTAGCACTCTGGGAGGCCCAGGTGGGTGGATCATTTGAGCTCAGGAGTTCGAGACCAGCCTGAGCAAGAGTGAGACCCTGTCTCTACTAAAAAATAGAAAGAAATTAATTGGCCAACTAAAAATATATAGAAAAAATTAGCCAGGCATGGTGGCACATGCCTGTAGTCCCAGCTACTCGGAAGGCTGAGGCAGGAGGATGAGGCAGAAGGCTGAGGCAGGAGGATGGCTTAAGCCCAGGAGTTTGAGGTTGCTGTGAGCTAAGATCACCCCGGCACTCTAGCCGGGGCAACAGGAGTAAGACTCTGTCTCCAAAAAAATTAAAAATAAATAAAAACATAGAGTTACCATGTCACCTACCAATTCTACACCTAGGTATATATGTCCAAGAGAATCGAAAACATGGGTACACCAAGAACTTGTATACAAATGTTCATAGTATCATTATTCATAATAGCCAAAATATGGAAACAATTCAAATGTTTATCATTTTTTATTAGTAGATAAACAAAATGTGGTATATCCACACAGTGGGTTATCATTCAGCCATAAGGGAATCAAGTAATGATACATGCTACAACACAGATGAACCTTGAAAACATGGTGCTGAGTGAAGAAGCCAGACACAAAAGGCCACATGTTGTATGATTCCACTTATATGAAATGTCCAGGACAGGCACAGCCGTAGAGAAAGAAAATAAATTAGTGATTTCTGAGGCCTAGGGGAGAAAAAGGATTTGGGAGTATGGGCTTTATTTTTAGAGTGATGGAAATGTTCTGGAATTAGTAGTGTTGGTTGCATAACATTGTCAGTATACAAAAAAACACTGAATTATATACCTTAAAATGGTTAAATTTATGTTATGTGAATTTTATCTCAATAAAAAAATTGAAAAATAAAGATTATATGGTATACTGAAAAGTATATTTACAAATCTACATTTTTAATTAAAATATTACTTTAGTGTAAGCTATAATTTATTTGTTAAAAATTACTTTAGTCATTTCTAGAAATTTCCACATCTAAATGTGCTATACTCATTTTTCTTTACTTTAGGATGCTAGGAAAGCATGTAATGATGCAACCCTTGTGCAGGTAAAGTTGTTTTTTTCCTTATTTCATTTTAGTTACTTACACAAAATAACACTGATGCAAATAACATTCAAATTCCTTTTATTAGTACTTAATTGAAAAAAATGAAATCTCTATGTAAAATCACTTTGGAATATGCCAAATATTATATATTACAAGTGCTTTTTAGAACAATGTTAAAATAGAAGTCTTTAGAAAAATAAATGGTATATTATAGATTTTTAAGTAGTTTCTGATTCTTTTTGGTATACCCTGATTAAGTTTTTTTTCTTATAAAAACTCTTAGGAAGGCTTCACATTTAATTAATATTGATCATTTTTATTAAGGAAATATTTTATGTGCTCTACAAATATAAAACTGACTTTCTTACAGTTAAAATTATAAATGTTGCTATTAGATTTTTATTTGTGGCTGCATTTTTATTAATGTTTAAACGTTATGTGTATTGTTTGTAGTTAATAATCTACAGAAGATATTCTTACCTGTAATAGCACACAGGATTATTTTAAATTAATCATAATTTTTATGAACATATTCAGCCCATGACAACTCTGTGAAATTATATATATTAAATTACCTTCAATTACTATAAATTTACTTGTGTTTGCTTTTTTGCTTACTAATTAAGTATTTCTAGTTTATCTTCTGAACTATGTCTAAGG